>SJJU01072248.1:0-12830 GCA_012932125.1 Conopomorpha cramerella
CACTGTCAGATCCAGAACCAGATCCTGACTTTTCCTCGGCTGACTCCTCTTCACTCGACTCATCACCATGTTGGGCTCTCCATCTGAAGAGTTAATCATAGAAGAAATTTAGTCATCCACTTTTGAATGAATCACAGTAATTAATCCTTTACCACTGTTAACCACATAGCAGTCCAAGCAAGGCCGCAAAAAATAACATGTTTTCTACCATCAAGGATTCAATTGAAAGTTAACAATCAATCAATTATAATTAGTGTCATCTAAGAGGCATCTCTGAACACATGACGGGGCCCGTTGGTGTAGTGGTCAGCATGTCTGCCTCTGCTCCGTAGAGTCGTGGGTTCGATTCCCACCGCTGGCAGGTATTTAGGTGATGAGCTTTTAAGTACTTGTTGGATGTGTCTGGGTGTTTTATTTATATAAGTAGGTATTTAAAAGAAAAAAAAAAGTATTTAAGTAAATATATCTCGTTGTCTGATTTCCATAACACAAGTGCTTTAGCTACTTAACATGGGATGAAGGCAATGTGTGTGTTGTTGTTAAAATATTTATTTATTTTACGATGAGCTTGTGTAGTGTCTGAATAAACGTACAGCGTGACGTATCCCTTTTTTTTACAAATACAGGATGTATGTTTTCGTTTTCCTATGTCAGTCTCGAGCGTGGCACCCAAGACGTGTAAACCTCATGGCTTAGTGACTCGCATAAAAAAAGCATACTGTATCATTCAAATTACCTTAATGTGAGTACTTACGTGCCAGCTCTTAACCGATCTGTACGTATCTCTTGCCTCTATCCTATGAAATCAAGTATGATATCACCCCAAGTTGAGCCCTGCTTTCTCTTGGGGAGGCTTCATATACGTGTGAATATTGGTCAGAAATTGATCTGATTTGATAACTTAATTGTGTAACTTAACAATACGGTGGTAAAACGTTTAAGAGAAAATAACCTACTTTTCTAGTGATATTCATATGGATACTAGCTGTCCCGGGAAACATTTGTTTTGCCATAATAGGTTGCCTTTGTACCCCGTGTATTGTGAGAAATACAACTGGTAGATTCATAAAAAATAGATAGTAGCCGATTCTCAGACCTACTCAGTACGCATAAATTTGCTAAAAATCGGTAAAGCCGTTTCGAAGGAGTACGGTAACTAACAATGTGACATGAAAATTTTATATTATTAGACTAGTCGACTCGACAGACGTTGTCCTGTCTTAACTATTAATATAAAATTAGTATAACCTCCAGGGTGGCCTGTGCCCAGCAGTGGATGTCACGAAATATAAACTATCCTATCTCTCAAATTGGACGAAATTACATATTAATCCCAACTTTTGTGAATATCGGTAGCCTTGGTGAAGAGTTCATTGGGAACAAACATAATGATACTGGATTTTAATATATTAACTAGTGGACGCCCCGCGATTTCATTCGCAGAATTTCAGTAATTTATACAAAATACAACACCCACTATATAGCATCGCGTCCCACAGGATCGGGATAAAAAGTATCCTATGTCCGTCTACTTGTTGTAAGCTACCGCCTCGATAATTTTCAGCCAAAACGGTTCACCCGTTCTTGAGTTATAAGTGGTGTAACTAACACAACTTTCTTTTATATAATATAGATTAAGATAATATGTTTATGAACCTTAGGTTGTAGACCATTATTTCTTGTGGTTTTCGTTCCACACGCAGAAACTGATTATTTAGGGAGCGATAAGAACCTCATTACAACCACGAATGAAGTGACTGTAGCTTTTACAACCAGCCATACTGACACGTGTAGGTACTTGTTTTCGAGAAGAAATGTTAAACAGAACAATTCAAACTAATGCAATGCATCACAAGATTAGTTTGAAATAAAATACCCGCAAAGTAACGAAAAACCTAAAAATACGATTGCAGTTGTGGTTTAACTCACAGAGAGCGCTGCTGCCCGTTCTCTGGAGAGTTCCCTCGGTTGCATCTTATGACACCCACGACGGGAATAGTTGGGCTGCGGTGGTGACACATGTATTCTATTCGCCGTCACCACACGGCTACCTATTGTTTATACCGGAATATTACTTAATGACAAAGCAAACAGTATTTGCGAATAATAAACATTCAGAGTTATGATGTTGTGTTCTTCAACTGCGGATATATTATTAAAGGGATTATACCTTATCCAACTTGTCCAACCTCTCGACTCAAAGCTCAAGTGAACTGTACTTACCTTTTGTATGAGCAATAGGCGTAGGTACGTCACAATCAGTGTAAATAGGTTGTAACGAGGGTAAATCCCATATACATATACACAACATAATGTTTAAAACCAGACGAGAAATATCGTCCTGTTTGTATCTACTTTGTTGAAAACGGGATTTTTTTTTCTAATCTATATCGTCGATCAATCAATAGATTGGACGTTTTCTATGAAGTGGTCGATTTTGTTTATTTCGGCGCATCGACACTTTGCTGAAATGGACTCTGAAACTCCAAAGTATATGGTTTATTTTTATAAAAATGCTTTTACGCAAAAAAAAATACGTAGGTTACGTAGGTAAGTAGTGTACCTCTGCCTAAAATGTATTCAATTCCACAGAAAGACAATACGTTTCTACGAGTGAAACTGCGTGCGTCCAAATAGTAACGTCTAATCTAAACACATAGACAAGTAATCGAGTCCATGAAAACGTACCTACCTATCTAAAACTTGGCTGTCTTATTGCGTAAGTACGAGTACAAGCGTTACGTATGATAAATGCAGCAGGACTATTTCGACATTGGGACTTCACCACGATTACAGCCGCCCTCGCCGCCGCCGACGCCGACAAAACGTCACGTCGCCGCCGACCGTCGATGCCGTCTTTTGGCTCATACATATACATGAGTCACAACTGTAAATCCATTACGGGTTAGACAGAGCTGGCTCATTGATAAATACTTATATCCTACACACCTTACCTACCTATTCTAGGGGAATAGGTATTATCCTACTCTTCTCGACGTGGTAGTTGGTGAATCTAAAGCAACACTAGGGACCATTGACATAGGCTGATTTGGGACGTAAAAATAATTAGATTATTCAAAATGTGTACCACATTACACAAGACCTTAATTAAGATTATCCAAGGCTTTTTGCGAGGGGATTTGTTATATCGTGGGAAAATCCGTTATGGATACCTCACCGCTGGCGGGGATAACGGCGGGGTTATGTGGGACTCGCACCCACTAAAACCCCACGGCGACCACTCGCGCGTTAATGCCGGGCCCCCGGAACGACCTTAGCCACTACATCCAAAGGCGGCCCCAGCCGTGCTAGGCCCTTCCGGACCATCTCCGGCATGAGAGGCGGTCGACGCACACCAGCTCATGGCGGTACCAGGGTCACCTCAGTACTGCCATCGTCCTCGGGGGCCGTAATTTAAGCGCACGGAACTGCCGGGCTAACTAAAAAGCGAATTTTATACTGTGGAAGGCAGTGGGGGCCTTTTATTGAAGGAATTGAAGATAAACTACCGATATCATGATGTCGATAGCACGAATTTATTTTTATTATGACTAACAAAATATTGACAACGTTGGCGATAGTATGATAGACTAGTAGACGCCCCGCGATTTCTTCTGCACAATTTCAGTTATTCACACAAACTTTAACATCGACTCTTTCTGTGAAGTCCATTGTTTCGTTGGCTAGCACCTTGCTTATACCTATAATTTTGTAGCAAATATTATGAGTATAAGCACCCCGGCTGTGTTACGTAATATCATGGAAAACCGTTTTCTAGTTATTGCAAGAAAGAATAACCAGCATACACACTCACAAACTTTCGTCTTTGTAATATTAGTACGATTAATTTAATACTTAAGTAATATCGTTTTGCAATAATACGCTATTTATGAATGGTAATTTATATTCGTATCCCTAAACTACCAATAACAAAAGTTATATGCATTGCGCAATTATTACTAACTGATTTGATTTTTGCGTACGTACGCTTACGTCATTGTGTAAATTATACTTTATGGCTATAACATTGTAAGAAAGGTACCTTTTTTGTTTTATTTTTCTAAAACCCCTCCGGTGGCCATAGGTGGTCAGGCGATCCGCCGTAACCCTATAAGTCGCCCGGGTCTACAGGGCTAACGTTGGCTCCTAGTAGCGGGACTGCGCCGTCTTCTTGGAGTGGGATTGGTTACGGCCTCCTTCTGGAGCATGACGCTCTCACAGAAGGAGACCACCGATTTCCAGTTTGCTGCCCCATGTAGCATGGCACTTACCACAACTGTCGGGTTTAGGTCTCTTCCGATCTGGACGACAGGGCATTCGGCCATTGTGTGCTAGGCGTTCATCCCGGTCGCCGAAAATAAACTTTTCTAACCGGTACCTACCTACCATTACCGTGTGCCTTTTTACACGTTGTATACCAGCCATGCTATTAATACTCTAGCTAGAGTCTCTATGTTCAATCTATTCCTGGTTCCAGCGCCCACACTGTAGGTATAATGTTCAATGATAAGTATCTTGTAGAGTACGTAGGTCATCACCGTCTCAATAGGTAAACGGCGATAAATATGATTCAAGAGTAACGGACGATTGAGAGATGGATGACGATGTCTTTACAAATTAAAGAAAACATGAAGCTGAATGCAGATGGCGCTTTGTACGCTTGACCCATATGGACCAATGACAGTGAGGCAATCTGTCACATTAGCTTGTAGTGACAATCGATCAACCAATCGTGCTGTTTTGGGTCAAGCATACAGAGCGCCATTAGTTCATGAGTTTTCTACCCCATTCAGACCACCTGTTGAGTTGAATATAGGGGCATAATTGCGGCTCTCGGGTATGGTAGCATGGGTACAGTAGACAGGTCATTTTCAAAGCGATATACCACTGGTTGGAAGTCTCCTACTAAATCCCATTGGAGAATATATTTCTAGAGTAGACCGCACCTTTAAATTGTCTTTTAAGTATTTTCTTTTGTGATTTTAGTACTCTTATATCTAGGAACACAACATCAGAAATATAGTTAAGTTATTTTGCAATAAATAACAGAACACAAAAAGGGACCGACGTCACCAGTAAATATTTAAGACTTATCTATAATATGTTTTTCTCATATAGGTTTTGGCTATTGTCAGAACTGTAACAAATAGAAATGGGGCCACATGGGAAACGTAACGAAATACTACTTGTATTTCGTTTATTATGTTTCCCATAAAAAAACAGTCGAATTAAAAACCTATTACTTATTTGATGTCGGGTCTAAACGAAAAACGTTTAGAAATCAGCATGAATCAACACCTCTTATGCTTTGATATTGAACTGATAGTAATAATTTAACCTAGCGATTTTAATCATCAAGTGCGTACTTAATAGGTGCTTAACAACATAGGGAATCAATGAAATTACTCGTATTGATAACGTAATGTATTCGAAAAAGATTTTTTTTTCTGGTATATAGTCAATAAAATTAATGCGTCGTTTTATTCGTGCGTCGTAAAATAATTTCTAGCAAAAACTTGCTTTCTATTAGGTACTTCTCCATTATTATGTGCAAGAAACAAAACCTAGGTCTACCTATGCCACGTGCAAGAAACTTGAACCGTAAATGCAGAGTTCAAGTTACTTAGAGTCGAATTAGCCACAGTGACGTTCTACTAATTAAGCCGCATCACTAAATTGACACATTTGATTAATTATTTAAAGTATACGTATTTTGTTACGTGTTCACATTGCAACATGACAAAAAAATATACACTTTAAGATTTTATCTTTGTCATATCCGAAGTGTGTGTAAAGAAAGTCCTTGACTAGTCAATATCGCTGTCGCATTTCGTAGGTAAATTACCTCTGTTGTTATTTACCTCTAAGGTCCTTTTAAGCAGGCATAGTGGCGGCGGGTGTGTCTTGCACAAGTCTCGGTGCAGTCGACGAGTCTGTTCCTCCGCGGCGACACAACACGACAGTTATTGCCTGCACTTGGCTGGCAGCGCGTCGCCGTCCGCCATTTTAATAATTTTCCCGCGCTGTCACAATTCCCGCCAATTTTCACAAGTTTTCTTTCAATTCTGTGAGTGAAGTGGGAATGAATCGAGTTTTCTGGTAAGTAAGTGAATATTTTTATGTCAAGTTAATCGCGAACCTGTATGTAGAATGCTTTGTTATTAAATTGAGTTCAGAATTCCTCTACTTAGCTAAGTTAGATCGTTAAAGTTTCATCACATAGATATTAATTAATACAAGGCGTTCTACGTTGAATCTTCATGCCGCCAGAGCGATTAAAGTGGTAGGTAATATTTATCCGCAGTAACATTGAAAAGTGCTATCATTATAATCAACCTGTGTTTTGCTCTATAGTGTTGTCATTTCGTTTCATTCGAAAAAATTACACTTCTTCTCGTGCCTATATGTATCCCTGTTGACAGACAGCGGGAGCTAAAATCATCCGTATTATTTCAGGTCTGAATGAATCTCAGAAACAAACCTATCCAAATTTCTCTACAATCAATTTCTGATCCGGTTTTTCCGAATCTATTTCTGTACTACCTATCTACCACTACGATACTTACGTATAAAGATAATGTACTAAATTTAATATGGGAAAGAATTGTACTGTTCTATTTATGTGGTCTAAAATAGATCCGTGCTGACACTTCAATTATTATTACTACTTCTATATTTAGCTAACATTATCCTCACCAACAATATAATTATCTGTTAAATTTAATTTCGCTATACTTGTAACTTTTCCTTCAACAATATACAGGGTGGAAAAAAGTTATGGGCCCTGGAGGGCAACTGCTTTAAATCCTTGAGTTACCTCATTTTACTGAAAGGAAACATCCCTTTATTTTTAAAAAGAAATAAAACTGCATTAAAACTTTTTAATTATTTTTATATTTTGATCGTATCAACCGGGAATCTAAGCGACTAAAAATTTAAAATTAACCCTCGCTACAAATCGGTAGGCTTATTGTTTGGGATAAACTATGTCTAAGAAACGTTTACTTGGTAATTGAAATAAAAAAATTAAAAAAACAAGCGAGAGAAAATTTTTAATTTGTAGTCGGTTCGATTCCCGGTTGATACTAGCAAAATTTAAAAAAGGTTTAATGCAGTTTTGTTTCTTTTTAAAAATAAAGGAATGTTTCCTTTCAGTAAAATGAGCTAACTAAAGTATTTAAGGCAGTTCCCCTCCAGGGCCCATAACTTTTTTCCACCCTGTATATGCGATCTAGGTATTAGGTAAGAAACAGCATGTTCAAAATTCCCATGTGAATCGTTAACCATTACATACAATACAATATTATGACAGTCTCACTGAAAAAGAGTTTTTCCTCGAGGAAAGACATTTCATATTTAGCAATAATGATTATCTGATCTCAGTCAAGGCTAAGGCCTATTTAGGATAACACTTCCACGCTCGGTATCTTTTTAAAGTGCTCCAATAAAATATAGCATTGTGATACAAGCAGGTTGAATGTATGTTTTCATCATTGATCGAAATAAAACCGCTGCGTTTTTTGTAAATTGTCCCATTTCCCTATTAAACTAAGCAGGCAGATGTTGTTGTAAACACGTAGGTAGACCTTATGTTGTCTTTTTTTCGGATCATTATATTTTTACCTTTGGTTATCGTGGGGCAGGGGCGTGCACACCATATAGGCAAAAAGATTCTGCCTACCTTAGTATTTAGGCTACACGACCTAATAGTAATAATAGAGTTACTGCTAGATCTTTTTGAACCGACTCAAAAAAAAGGAGGAGGTTCTCAATTCGACCGTACATATGCTTTTTTTAATGTTTGTTCGCGGATAACTTCGTCGTCTATGCACCGATTTTGAATTTTTTTGCATTCGACAGGGTTTACTTTCAAGATGGTTCCATTAAAATTTTATCTAAATTGATTCAGTACTTTAGATTTTATCCCAACTAACAGAGTAAGAATTAACGAAGATGTCATCTAGGTATCATTACCAAGCAATGTCGCATTGTAGGTACTATGATTTATCCATAGTGTTGAACATGCATTACAAAAATAAAAAGAGGTATTAATTTTTTTTTTTATTTTTCGTTGTGCTCACGACATAGGCTAATCGAAGGCTCGAAAGGTGTTTTGTGGGTGAATTGAGTACATAGGTGGTAGGTACCTAAAGACTTGACTTACTACGTATAGGAATCCTTGGGGATTACTGCCAACCTTGTCATAAAAGCCAGTGCACGTCACTGTCGTGGGGAAATCCCTTCGGTATATATACCCCGCCTCTAGCAGGGACAACGTCCGGGTAATGTGGGACTCGCTCCCACTAAAACCCCACGATGATCTCTCGCGCGATATCTTTTCCCGGAACAGCCTGAGCCACTACATCCAAGATTGTTTTAACTAGTATAGGTTTCTTTCCTATGCTATCTAAAGCGAATTCTGAAGCCAAGCGAATTTTGGATACGTACTTAGTATCTAAATTGAATGTTAACCCTTAATCAAACAAAGGCTAGTTATATTCCCACTTGAACCTTTTTGAATGTCTTCACTGGAATTATCTAAAGATTTCAAAGAAGTTATCAGATAATAATCATATAAGGTATGTAACACTACAGGACACATTTAAACATTAAACACTAATTTCACATAAAAACACACCGAAAAGCTAGATTGTATGATAAACATCACCCGGGTTTATGTGATGCAGTCTGTAATTAGAATAATACACGTCAATAGAGTTCAAAATCTATCAGAAAAACACCTAACCTTGTCTGAATAAGGGTTAAGTAATTATATTTCTTTTCGTCGAAGGCACGTTTTACGCTCAAAATCTCGATGTGAATGTCAATGTTTATTAAAACACAAGATTCAAACCTCTAGTTATCCACTGTTACAGTTATTTCTTTGTTTACGAATATTTCAGCTGCGCACGCGCAGTTTTAACGTAAACTTACACTTCTGCAAATGTTATGCAAATATGGTATACTTACATAAGCACGTGTACTTAGTCAGTAGACATACTTGCAGATCAAATTTTTTTGGATAAGTACGTATTTTTTTTTTAATTCTGTTCTCAGAGTTTTTGTAAATGTAAATTTCTAGCGATTCATAATCTTGATTTAGGCAATACAAAATTAGTTTCGTAACAGTTTTTTTTGGAATATAATACATAAGTTGAGCGCCTAAAAATACTAAGTTGAGCAGCAAAATTACTAATTGAGCAGAAAAGTAATTAATTTTGTCGCTAAGTCAGTATTTTGATTAGGTTAGGTTAGACGTTTTTGATGCACGTTTAAATACTATCCCTTTTTTTTAGTGCTTGACAGTTTAATGTAGGTAGATAAATAAGTAATACATACCTACTTTAAAAAATATGATATGCATCTTCTATTGTGTGTCATTACGTATTATATTGTTATTAACTACTGCAAATGAACGTTTCTAATGATGCATTGACGTAGGCGAATCAATGATTCCTTGATTATTTACAATCTGCCAGTTGTATGTAGTATATAATTTATGTTACGTAACTGACGTTGTGTACATGAAATTGTAGGCGCAAACTTGTAACTAACCTATCCTAACATTGACAAAGCCATCTGTACCTTATAGAGCATTATGTACGCTATATAGCCAATGACCTTTATTTGGCACCTACTCGTCTCGAATCATTCACTAAGTAGGTATACCACTTATAATAAAACTGTAGCGTGAAGCGTGTATATTATGTATAAACTAGTGTTAATTCGATATTGAAGCGTATGTAAATCGTATAATTGCACTCTCATGGTTGAAATAAATGAGAATAATCGATTATTTTAGCCAATCGATTTTCCACTAACTACAACCTTTTTGTTACATCTGGTAGATTAGGTGCTACTTATATGTTTTTAGCAGAAATATGAATTAATTTACGCAGCAAATGACAGGGGGGGTGCTGAGAAATGGTTAAATGAATGATAACGCTGCACTAACAGACTTTTTACGGCTTTTTAACTATTTTTAAGCGATTTAAATAAGGATAATTCGACTTACATATACATACGTCGGTAATGTAAGTCGAAGTAATGCTTGTTTTTTTTAATACTTGTTCGCGGACTACTACGTCGTTTATGAACTGATTTTGATAAAAGTATCAAACATGAACCCATTTTGGGCTTAGCAAACATTTTTTACTTACATACTACGAAATATAATGTATACAATATAGCAATAAGAAAGTATTTAGTCTACATTTTTAATTAAACCTATTGCTTCTTAGTTTTATTTTGGCGACTAGAGTGGGGTGAGTGAGTGGGTAGTTTAACGATTTATTTAGTCTTGTAAAAATCTGTAACTTTTGAATTAAGTATTTTTTTAATTGTAGTTCTCTTCGCATTATTATTTTATTATTGGTTGTTGGTAAGATAGTTCAAAGATGGCCGCATGATAACGAAATCAGGGTTTGATGATGGCAGACTAGATATTATCGAGAGGAACTTTAAAAAAAATATACGGGCTACTAGTACTGGTTGAAGTTGTTTCCTTATGTTCTTCAAATTTATTATTTTAGCCTCTAGTTTTTTGGATAAAGCACCATTCTTGACGGGTGGTAAATTGACTTTAGACTTAAGCGCCAATATATAAGGTACATTTCAAATTAAACACCGGATAGAATAAATGAGACTGACGTTATTACGCAGACTGTATACAGGTTGTAATGTCAAGGACACTGAGGAATATAATTTACGGTGAGGAAAAGGAAAGAGATCAATTGTAGGATGCGATGGCGCGGAAGTAGGTAAATATTTATTTATAGAATTTATTTGCACAACAAGTTAGTGTTTACTGCTATTTTCAGATACTTTTAAAATGTAAGTGGCAACAAAATGTTTTCAAAAGCAGTAGGTATGGTCTGAAACTTATCCATTTTGCAAAAATCTTTTTATTCTTTTCTCTAATGGGTGAAAATCCCCTGAGACGCTTATTTGACAAAGTTTCGTTTCTACGTCTAATCTGATCGTAAATGTACGATAATTCCCCATTGTTGATTGATACTAACCCGTACGGGTTACTAAGACTTGGTCTGTTTACTAATTCGAAGAACGATTTGACACTTCGCGTCATATAAGGATAACATCGAAAAGTACCTACATTTTCTATATGGGCAGTAGATTGTACATTAACTTGATAGTTTTAATTCGTTCATTTCATTAGTTTATGAAATTACATCTCTTTCGGTAAAAAACCGGCAACATCTTGGACCAAAAACAACTAGACTTGCAATCCTAAACTGACGTTTAGAATAAAACGAGACAACGATATGGAAAACAGGCAGGAGTGAAAGAGAAAGAAAAATATATTCTGTCCCTTACTGCGTATCAGGGTAAACTGGATGCAAACTGTGAAATTAGTACTTAGTAAAAGTGACAGTCTGGATCCAGGAGTGCATTGTTTTTCATACATTTTTATGGAAGACTGAGGGTGGACCGAGGCTTGCAAGTGTAGTTGTGTTTGGTCCGAGAGGGCAACATTATTTCGCAAAGTGACACGTCGATCTGTCAAATCGTTCAAAGAATGTGGAATTTTCTTTGACGTTTTTCTGACAGATTTTCGGGCTTAGAATAGCTGTCATTACTGTCATACTTTCCAAACAAAGTTTGACAGTAATGACAATACTTAGAAAGAAAAGAAAGAAAATTCCCCATTAATAAACAGGACAAGTAGATTCCTTTCTTCGTATCGTTTCAGAATATGGACCGTTGTACGGTCGTGAACCATCCAAGTAACTATGTGGTATTGTCTGACTCTATTAAATAAAAGTGACCAACAGAGACAAATGCGCCTCAATTACCATTACCATGTCGCTGCACGTAATACGCATTGATTATTTTATAGATTTTTATTAATTAAGTAGTAACATACTAGGCGATAAACACCCTGGAGGTAGAAACTCCAGATACCAATGAGTTTCAGCATCAATGCCCCGAAACGAAACAAAATTTCCGCTTACAAACTTGATCAGATGATTGCGCTGTTTGTATGAAGCGGTGACTATTTTTTTTTCGTTTTCGAGGCATTGACATTTGCTAAAAGGGACTACATAATGAGTTAAACAGCTTTGGCATCGATCAGACTAAGTTGCATCGCTCTGGCATCGTAGCGGAAAACGATATCTGTAGTAGCTGTTTTATTAATGACGACAGTGAAATATAAATAACAAAATCGGTAATGCACATCGTTTGCCGCTGAGCTATTTAACTACCAGAGTGTAGTACACTCAGGACGCAGATCATTCCTCGCGCTCTCAGCTCGCCGTCGACGGTGACTGTAGGTACTTACCCAAATTCCTACCTAACTCGAGTTTTCCTCCTCGTGTAAACAACAGTGTAGGTTATCTACCTAACCCACCGACATGACATATACCTTTGGAAGTACTTAACAAATAATTACAGGTAAGTATAAACGGGCTGTGGAAGTTGTAAAATATACAGCGCGTGAATATTAAATCATAAAAGTGAGGAGATAGCGCAGTCCCCATGTGTAACTGCAGTCAAGGTCAAAAATATTTATCTACACTACACTTTTCTCAACGTAGTATTTCGTAGTAGACTCGATTCTGATATTTCAGAGATTGTTGTCTTCGTAATAAACTTATCAATACTTAGTGTAAAACAAAGTCGCCTCCGGCTGTTTGTCCCTGTGTATGCTTCGATCTTTAAAAGTACGCAATGGATATTGATGCGCTTTTCTTTAGTGAATAATTCTTGAGGAAGGTTTTGTATAGGTCATACTAATGCATACTCATAATAGCAGAGAAACACTGTTAATCATGTGTATTGGCAAAACAACCGGGTCAGATATTAAAGTT
>SJJU01072249.1:0-17382 GCA_012932125.1 Conopomorpha cramerella
CTTATTATATAAAAATTAATTGATGTTCGTTAGTCTCGCTAAAACTCGAGAACGGCTGGACCGATTTGGCTAATTAAAGTCTTGAATTACACGTGAAAGTTCAGAGGAGGGTTAAAATGTTTCTTTCAATACACGGGGTACAAAGGCGTCCTCCTATGGCAAAACAAATGTTTGCCGAAACAACTAGTCCTGAATAAAACCAGGAGGAGTCCTCTGGTCCTCCATATATCTTACTCCTTACTAATATTATAAATGGGAAAGTGAGTTTGTTTGTTTGTTCCGCTTTCACGACGTAACTACTGAACCGATTGCTTTGAAATTTTGCAGACGTATAGTTAGAAGTCCGGTTTAAATAATAGGGTACTATTTTTATCCCGAAAAAAAATCGATATTCCCGAGTGAAAACAAAAATGTTCCTTTATACCGCAATATAACCGAAGTCCACACGGGCGAAGCCGCTGTAAGGATGTAAATAATACGGCGAGAGCTCGGTATAGACTGACTGTATATTGGATAAACAATGCCTTAAAACTAGCACATGATTACATACGTATAAGCATAATAATATAACGTATAGGTATAATATGAGTAATAGGAATGTAGAATATTAGGTCTATGAGGGATACCTTACACCGCGGACGGAAAGCTAGTCTATATATATATATGTTATCCTTCCATAAGTGAGTGGTGCCATGTCGCCGGAGTACCTGAACGGACCGCTTTTTGCTCGTCTATCGGGGACGGTTACTGTGCATCTCGTGTCAATAGCTTAGTGCTATTTATTACTAACTATAACTACCTATTTACCTTTATGACGGGCCCGTTGGTGTAGTGATCAGCATGTCTGCCTCTGCTCCGTAGGGTCGTGGTGGGTTCGATTCCCACCGCTGACACGTGCTTAGGTGAAGAGCTTTTAAGGACTTGTTGGATGTGTCTGGGTGTTTTATTTATATAAGTATATATTGAAATGAAAAAAAATCTATATAAGTAGATATATCTCGTCGTCTGATTTCCATAACACAAGTGCTTTAGCTATTTAACATGGGATGAAGGCAATGTGTGTGTTGTTGTAAAATATTAAAAAATGATGCACCATAATATTATCTTTTAAGATTAGTTCACACGATGCAAAGTACTCGTATCGTTGTGCGAAAACAACATCGCACCATATATTTAGATTTGTTATTCCTGTACGTTCCTCATCAGCCCATACCTGTCCACTGCTGGACTTAGGCCTCTCCAATTGCACGCCACTGTAATCTGTTTTCGGCTTCTCGCATCCAGCTTCTACCAGCCGTCTTGCGTAGATCATCAGTCCACCTTGTCCACCATTCCTGTACGTTACTGCAGAAAAAATGTTTCAAAATAAAAAATAAACTTAAGATCAAAGTCAAAATTTCTCTATTTCATCCTTATAAGTGCTATAACATACAGATATACAGTAGCATAACACAAAGCTTGATGACTTTAAAACAAAAGTAATCGTCCCCGGTTCGAATTAATTTCTTTAACTGGCCAGAAGAACCGAGAAGAAACTGGCATCATTTTAAATCGTATCACAGGCAGCATTTGCAATAATAAATTTTAAAAAATGTATTTCTTTCAATATATATCATATTGGGATGAATACAATTATTTTTATTTACTTGTTTCTTTAATTAAACGCGCAATGCCATTGCATGTAATGTACATCACGGAGCGAGTTAATCAATTATGATTTTTACTTCCTTGATCGATACGTAAACTTTTTACGAGTATTACGTGAAAGTTTACATGTTTTTTTTTAAATCTCCTGTTAATACTTTCCACAAATACTCTGCTCTTGTCTATAAATAATCGACATTGACTTATTCCAACAAATAAAGACTTAAATAAAAAATTTTCAATTCTATGGCCGGGTGGATAATCGAGCTCATGAGCTCGATTATCCTCGATATCCAACAAAAAAAACAGAAAAATCGTTTCATAAACTACGATGTTATCGGCGAAAAAACAGAAAAATCATATATACGATCGAATTGTGAATGATTTTTTGAAGTCGCTTAAAGAAGAACAAAAAAAAAATATTAGTAGGTATAAGGCGTCTGTGGTACTGGACAAAATTTAAAGAAAAAAAGTATAAGTATATGAAAAGAAAACTCATTGAGAAATCGCCTTTTTCCAATTGTCGTTTAAAAATGTCTACATTATTTTCATGTGCATATCTCACTGACACGTACATACCTACTTAGTTAGCAATAATGTTAATGTAATACGCAGCGAACAGGATTTTCCTGTTTTATCATTACGTCGGTTGTAACAGCCGAGTACCTAACTATTACCCCGTCGGCCGTGGGTAATCGTGCTTAAGTGTTTGAGAGACTTATCCGTTGGGCGCTAAGTTTTCTAATGTCGAACGAAAGTTGACGCCTGCACTTGGCGTAAATAACGAATCCTATTTTATGCCTTCCGTTTCGACTCTCTCTACCTTTCCCTGTAGCCCTAACAAGCGCATGTCAAGTCAAAGTCAAAATCATTTATTTCATCATTATAAGTGCTATAACATACAGATATACAGTAGCATAACGCAAAGCTTGATGAACGTCATTTATGACTTAAAACAAAAGTAATCGTCCCCGGTTCGAATTAATTTCTTTTACTGGCATGAAGAGATACATGTCATAGAACAAAATAAGCGCTGTGATTGGCTGATATGTCACACATCGTGCGACTCGGCTTGTTTCAACCAATCGCAGTGTCTGATATATCTTGTCATGTCTTTCTTGGAGCGCTTTGATAGGGGGGCTGTGCAACGCAGGACCGCTGTTGACTGTTTTTTTTTTTTTATTCACTATGAACAAGCGTTTGACTGTTGTTCGTTGTTGATTGGTTTGTCAACAAAATTAGAAGTGAACTGACTGATGTCTTAAATGATCTGGTAATGGGGAATGTTCTTTGACGTTTGTCTGGAAAGTTTGACAAAGATTTTCCAAACAAAGTTTGACAGTAATGACAGTTCTTAGCCCGAAAATCTGTCAGAAAAACGTCAAAGAAAATTCCCCAATGACAAAAGTCAGATTTAATTTGAGCATTGAACAAAAATTAAAAAGAACGTCATATACTTTTTTACCAATACGTTGATTTACGTAAATTATCGTACGTGTGTGAATACTCTTTTTATCCTAAATTAGGATTGATCAAAGCATGTTTTATGGACTATAATAGTGGTAAACATATCTCTGTTATGTACGCAACGTACCTACATAGGTATCTACGAGAAATCTTACCTTGCCGTAACACAGTCCTCGGATTAGCGCGGGAGGTAAAGAAACTTTGTCGGTATACCTTCAATGTAAGTTGCATTTGGTTCTTTTACGAAAATAAAAACTTAAAATATTATATGTAAAGTATAAATGAAGCATTGTATGTTGTTTAAGGATTTTGCATTATGTTCCAAATTGCTATCAACGTGTGATTTAGTTTGTAAGTTGGTGTACAATCTTTATAAGAAAATAAAATTTATTATTATTTTTATTATGTATGGCTATCTATCTATAAAGCACTTTCAGATACAATTATCACCCCAGCGTAACAAATCAGACCACAGCAGCTAAATAAGATTCCTTTATATCTTATCGTTGTGCTCAAATCGGCATGAAGGTCCGTCGGCGGCGGCGCGGCGTGGGACCGCGGGCTGACGCCGCCGCCCGCCTCGTCCGAGACGCGAAGCCCCCGGCTTCCTGCAGGCGCCTGGGAGAAAGTTCCAGCTAGTTTGCATACCGGGGCGGCGCTTGCGAGTGCTCGCCGCACGTAATTGTTCCGTTTATGCTATTTATTGCAAGTACTCGCGGGGCATATTGTCCATTGTGTTTTGTAGAAGCTTGCAGTCGTGTTGTTTTCGTTGCGAGGTTATTGTTGTATAGATCATTTCACTGTTTTCGTTTGGGAGGTCTTCGTGATGTAATGACACAGTCCGGGATATTCCCACCCACTGTCCCAACACTGTGATTCCTGTTGTACAGCGGCATCCAGAATAGACGACTGGGCTAGATCCCGGGGGGGCTAGCTTCTGTCTTGGATCCCACATAGTAATTAAACTAAAGACGGTATAGGAATAATGATGTAATGATACAGATAAATGAGGTTTTCTGAATCCATGAAGCAACATCTCGACGTCAGAAGTATAAGGTCGGATGTGTAATTTCGTTACAAGGACACATCCGACTTTATGCTTCTGACGTCGAGATATGTTGATTACATATCGCCATAATGTGTATATGTACATAGCTTCACTGTCCTGTCTCCCAGAGGAATAGGCAGCAACAGATATTACCAATATCTTTACAAATTAATAAACATAACACTAATGCGAAAGATGTTGTTTCTTAGGCACTGACAACTCTAGAACGATCCACGATTGTAGCTCGAGCTTAAAAAAAACAAAGGTTCACTCGCCTTTGAGGACACCCTACCCACAACACATTTAAAACAACTTGATTTTTAATAAAATTATAAAAGAGGTAAATCAAATCAAAACCAAACTACTTTTGTTTGTAGTCGGTTCCTTTTTTCTGTTATTTTCCACAAAGTATAATTAAAATATAATTTCCACAGCATAAACATATCACATAAATCCCAGTAGTTGGTAGTGCTGAACACGTTGCCCTTCCTTTGTGGGATGTGGTAGTCGTTATTTAGAGCGCCTATGTTTAGTTCTGTTTACATTATAACCCCCCCGACACGCAACTGGTGGCAACACTATGAATTGCGACAAAGTTTACACACAAGCATACATACACAGGTACACAAATACACACTACACACAATGTTGCTGTGCCACGCGCAGGAAATAGTAATTTGAAAACTGAAATAACTTACTATGCTCCATTCATTTATTACTCCATTCGTTTGGTGTATAATTTCGTCATAAAAATGGTACTTGGTCACGTAAATATTGTCCGGCGAAGACAGACGTAATAACTGTGTGTGTAGTAAACATACATAAACTTAAGTCTCTAGTCGTCAGTGTGGGGAAGAATCTTTGGCGAACGCGTTGACACCTAGGCTAGTTTTAAGTCGGTGGCACATTTTCGGAATGTTACGAATCAAATACACACATCAAAAGTGTCTAGGGATCAAGTACATTTTAGAAGATTGCAATCAAGAATATATTTTACAAAAACTGAATTCATTCATAATTTATTCCAAAAAAGGGGTGTTGATATCTTTAGGTATTCTTTCTTAAACGAGCAATTCTTTGCGTATAATAATTGTGAATCTCGGAAACGGCTGCACCGATTTTCATGAAATTTGGTATGTAGAGGGATTTGGGGGCGATTAATCGATCTAGCTAGGTTTAATTTTTAGAAAACATCTTTCCAACCGTGTTTTCGGGCATGAAAAATTCCTCAAATTGTTAATACGACTCTTACTGACATCTATTGCCGAGTAGTAATACTATGCTATACGTAGGATGGTGCGGGGGACGTTTTGGTTTAGAAGTAACTAGAGATGGGGTTATGAAAAAATCGAAGGAAAATAATCGATTTTTTTACTTGTATTTTTTTAATCGAGCGAAGCTCGGTCGTCCAGGTACTGTCATTGATACAGGCATGGAGTATTAGGTAGGAGACCAATCCAGAAGATTAGATTTGTTTTAAATAAATTAGATTTTTTTTTTAGAGCTAAAAATGTTCTTGATCCCTAGACACTTTTGATGTGTGAGTTGTGTGAGTTTGAGAATTACGTTTTATTTCAATTGTCCTATTCGGTACTATAATAAATAGGGTGTTTTCCATTAGATTTTTGTACAGCTTTCTGTTCGTACTATCATTGTCTGAATTTAACAACGAGCAAGCTTATGTCTCGGCTTTATTTCCTGTCCAGTCTATATTAATGTAAAGTGTCTCTATTGATAAATACATACACTTCACGCCAGTCTCCCAGAGGGGTAGGCAGAGACTACTGATCTCCATTTGTCACGGTCCTGACATACCCCTTTCGCTCCATCTACATTCATACATCTTTTCATACATGACCTCCGGTTTCGAGTACTTTTCACGCCACTTTCGGCCAGGACATCACCAATCTGGTCTGTATATGTCTCTATTGATAAAAGTATATAGGTACAAACAGACACGCAGTCAACGGTTATTCTATCTATGAGCAAAAGGTACTTTAGCGCGGAGAACATCACGCCGTATCCCACGATCGATATTATAAATAGGTCACATCGCGCTGTCACAGAAATTGGCATATTTATTGGTACAAGGCATGATTGCGTCCTCGACGCCCCGTTCATATACATTTCACTAGTAAATTGACTTGAAATAGCACTCGTGCGCAAGAGGTTTTACATTGGGAGGAAGCATTAGCAAGCAGTGTCGACGTCCGGTCCATTGTGCTCCGATAGGTTACCCAACACTGTTAGGAGCGGGCCTCGTTCGCTCCAATGCCTCTTCCCCTATACTTACCGAGCGTTTGGCGAAAAGTTTTCCCTTACGTCATTCAGTAGTACAGCGTTAAAACCAGCACAAAATATTTGCAGAATTTATTTAAACATATGTATTATATACATGCGTTTGACCACCATCCAGCGATGTGATGAAACGCATCGCTGAGATGATTCAAAAGAGGCAGAACTTAAAAATCGTTGCGTGACAAACTGTAATAAAGATTTTTTTGTTGTTGTTGTTGTAATTGCAATTAAGTGCTGCGGTCCATAAAGTATAAACTGGCTGCTGCTTTCTCCGGCGTGCGATGTCGTATTTGTATTAATTGCAATATTTTATTGATACCAACATGGCCGGCTGCTGGGTTTGTGCAACTGACATTGAACATAAAAAAAAAGATACTGACCGACTTGGATTTGATGTTTTGAGTTTTAGAGTTGTCTTGTGTGTGACATAACCAGGATCTATTAAGATTGTTGTAATCGTAGGTGTAATTACTTGTTTGTTTTTGTATTCGGAATACATTACTAGTTCTTACTTCGCAGCTTCGTAGTTATGATAAAGATTGATTAAGAATGCTTTGGGTGATATACTTCCACAGTGTTTCTGAATATTCGATTCTGAATTTCTGAATATTATAAATTCGAGCTTACCTTTGTTATTTTCCTCGACGTTTCAACGCAGTTGCATGCGTCGTGCTCACGAGTAAACTAACGTCGAGTAAAATAACACAAGTAAGCTCGAGCTTGTCTTTGATTATATTCGTGCCTATATACCCGGTGAACTATATTGAGTTATAATGTCTGTACGCGTTTCATTAAAAAAATGCTACGTTCTGTAATATTCAGAAACACTGTGTACACGTCAAAATGTCCACAGGCAAATAGTAAAGCTAGATCAGTGGCGTGCAAACCATATAGACAAAAAGACACTGCCTACCTTAGTAGTTTGGTTACCCGACCTAATAATAGAGTTATTAAGAGAAACTTATTCGTTGTACTCATGACATAGGCCCTGTGTTTTGTAGGCCAGTAGATAGAGGGACCTATATTTCGCAAAGACAAGTTACCTATACATAGGTGTCAATCCTTGGGGATTACTGCCTACCTTGTCGTAAAAGCCAGTGCACGCCACTGAGCTAGATAGATATCTCTAAATGGTTAATTCTCAACTCGGGATTGGTTCCACATTCCTTGACAGTGTGTTGACATGCCCGTCTTGAGATTTTTCACTTCTATAAATAAGTAAGTATACATGAATGATCTGACGCGCATCATCGCTCGAGTGGTCTCACTTTCCTCCACTCAACCGTTGCGTGGACATCTTATACTGTTGGGGACTGGCTCTCTGTGGCTTTTCGCACTGTGTTAACTTGTCTATCAATCGCTATGTATTCGTATAGAAATGAATCCATGTTTTCCGCAGTCACGACATCACCCGATTCATACTTAATAAAGTTATAATAATTAATATTTTCCTAACAATTGTTTCTTTTTTTTGTTTATAATAATGGTGCGGCAAATGATACTGATCCGAAATCAATAATCATATCTAAGACAGGTTAATTTCTTTCGTAAATAATAAAAATGTTTATTTCAATAACGGTTGTGCAATTTTACAAAAACTGGTTAATAAAACTACTAAATTACCTTGCAGTTTTTACAACAATAGACTTTATTCTTCCAACATATGGAGCAAAATTCCGTAAAGTCTTCGGCTAAGTAGATAACAAATAATTAATGCTCCTGTTATAATAATAGGATATGTCATTATTGTTTGTTAATAAATCGTAAAACCATTTTTACGGTGAGATTATCATAGAGCTATATTTACCTATTACTAGCTAATCACTAATATGCATATACATTATTAACATTGTTTCCCTGCTGTAATGCATATAATATTATACCGAAGAAAACTCCATCAACATCCGTTACGTAGTTTTACAGATCTAAGCATACATAGGGACAGACAGCGGGAGGAAACTTTATTTTATACTATTGTATTGATTCAGCATTTCAGCTGCAATTCTTCAGCGTCTGTTGTATTCTCGAATACATACATAATTGCTGTTATATTATCTCTGCGTTCATATCTGTACGAGTGTGGGTCACTGTTACGTAGACCGTATCACAATGGTGCAGCTTGGACACGTGATAATGGTCCGCTGTTTACTACTATACCAATACGTGACAGGGGTTAGCTTACGCAGGTTCCAAAAATTCGCGTGCAATGCGGCATTCCTATCAAGAAATTACGATTTCAACTGTCACTGATCTCGTGATGAACAAACGGTTACTTTCAATGCGTCGTCTCGCTTCACCGGCTGAGGTTCAGTGAGCTGATGCTGAGAGAGATACTGGGTAGGTGGTGCCGCCGTCATCATGTCGAGAGCTGAGGGGTGCGTCGAACGCCCCTCAAGCAGGAGATGGTCCGCGAGGGCTTAGCGCAGCTGCGGTTACCCTTCGATGTAGTGGCTCAAGGACGTTCCGCGGGATACCGTGGGATTTAGTGGATGCAATTTCCACACGATAAAAAAATATTGGTCCGACTTGGAGACCAAGTCTGATACAATTGCGTAGGTGCATCGCTCTGGCTTGCTGGTTTTGTTACCATCATTTACACTGTGGTCCTTTGTAAAACAGCGATGCACATCATTTGACGCTGCAATATCAGAACGGTGCAACTACGAGAGTGCAGAAGATAGCCCCCTAGATATAGGGGCTATGGAGCCTTCCAATAACTTGAGGCACAAGTCAATCTGTATTTGTGAATCGGTGTTATGTTGCCTTTGGGGTGCGACTTGGCGATCCATGTCCAGGAACCTTAGTCGAATCACCTATAAAACGAGTGAACAAATCGCAGGTCAAAAAACGTTTACTGTAACCAGAAGATAGGATAGAGAGCAAGAAAGAGCAGTAGTCTAGTCTGGATCTGAATCTAAATGTACGTAGTAGCAAAAAAAGTGTGGTGGACATAATTTCGTACCCTGAAGAATGTATTAAAAAGTGCAAATTGTACTGAACTATAGTTTTAAAATATGACAGGAAAGACCAGAGATCAGATCGCATCCTTCCTCAAACCTTTCACGTCATGTTTGATGCTCATGTTCGTGGTACTAATACGTTGATCACACACTGTGTAAACGACTGGTGTACACAGTCGCAAGCGGTCGGCGGCGCCTCGTCTTTGCGTGTTCAATATCTATCTCTATCTATAAACAACGGCAGTGACTCAAGCTGTAAGATTCGTATCTGCCTATATGGAGTTAGAAAGTTGGTCAGTCTTGTGTTCTGCTATGATTGTATTTGGGATGTTCTATGCCTACATTGTCGTGACATTCCTCTTGACTGTGCTAACTAAATTTTGCTTTGAATAAAAAATAACAATAATAAAAAAGTTTATTCAAATAATAATAATAAAAATGCTCATAATCTAATCGGTCATAGGGTTCCGCCGGTCTGTGTGAACTGTGAATCCATCGGTGTAACCCCTTGCATAGTCCATGATGGTACTTCATACCTCATCGCCAAGCCTATCTCTCGCTGAAGTCAAATGCCGGATATAGGCCTTGCTAAACTAAAAATATTCCCCAATTCCTACCCGTGTTTCCTAGGCTGTATTTTTAAAAGAATTTTGTTACCTGATAAAATATTATGGAGTTACAACATAGTAGTTGAACTGTAAGTAACTACACACATCAAAAGTGTCTAGGGATCAATTACATTTTATAAGATTGCAATCAAGATAATATTTTACAAAAACTGAATTCATTCATAATTTCTTCAAATTGTGGTGATAAGTCATTGATACAGGCATGGATAATTAGGTAGGAGACTAATCCAGAAGATTAGATTTGTTTTTTTTTTCGAGCTTAAATGTTCTTAATCCCTAGACACTTTGGATGTGTGTATTTCAGTAATTCATTTATAACATAATGTACACACGGACAGAGTAGCAGGCATACGCCTGGCCTTCTGTCTAACGTATCACATTGCATTTCGTCAAGAGAGCGCATCAAACCGTCACACGCTCTTGCGAAAATCTGAGCCGTTTTCATATTACAATTTGCTCGCAGCGTTGCTTTGTCTCAAATAGTTCTGGTCGTCGCATCGTCATGTACCAGAGTCAGTACCACGTGTGTTTACCTTCACGGGGCTGTAGTAGGTATTTGTAGAGTCCGAATAAGGACAATGGCCTAAGCTTGAGCGGTGTCAGAGCGCAAACTAAACTGGAGCTGGTCATGAAAAAGTTTGTGCATGTAACACTGTCTCAGTTTCTACACGACTCGGCATTCCTATCGCGATGAAATGGGACACCGCTGCCGTCGCCGTGCAGAGACTGGAAAACATGTTGCCCAATGTTCAGCCCACCCATAATTGCAATGTCACGACTTTTTTTTTTTTGCAATGCCGGTTCTGTTACGCTTTGTGCAGTAGCGGGATTTGTTAGAATGTTAAGTAGTTTATGCGCTGCGTGATAGTTATTTGCCTGCAGATACAGAGTTTATTACTCAATTATTAACCATAATTGGTTCTTGAAAGTACCTCTATTGTGTGTAAAAGGATATAGGAGGTATAATGGTCTTGGCTCGGGCCATTGGTCGGAGTCCTTTTACACGCAAATTCAAATAGTTTATTTGGAATTTGTACCCAAATAAGATATTAAGGTACATTTGTGTTCAAGCCATATCTATCCTACTGTGGCATGCAAAATATTAATAATTGGGCATTCAAATTTAAATTCTAAATTCTTATCGTCAATTCATTCTTTGACAGTCTAGTAGCAATGTACTTTGCTTTTCGAAATTAGACGCAGTTTTCTTTTAAACACATTAGTGTCGTCAAGGTCATGAATTGATTTGTGCAGTGTGGGTATAGCTTTGAAATCAACATTTACCCATTTGTCGAAAAAATGTTGCGTACGTACGTTGTACGAAGAAAACTGTTTGTAAAATCGTGGTAACAGCTCCATTAGTGCGTACGTGTCGATGATTGAGGCCGACTATCTTTATAGACTAGGTCATTTCTAGACGAATTTAGATAGACAAATGAAGTTATTAGATGAAAGGTGACTAATCTATATCGCCTTCATTTTCCACATAATCCATATTTCTCGCATATCAGAAGCATAAGGTCATATGTGTCGTGTAAATTCTGCCGTCGAGATTTGTTCAAATATATCTGGTATCATTCCTGAGATATAAAACGAAATACCACAATCAACTAAAGTGTTCCTTTCATTATTTCCAGGCCCGCCTACGTCAGCTGGACCTCTCCCTGTTGTCGGAGCTGTGGTCGCTGAGCGAGTCGATGCTCGAGTGGCGACGGCAGCTGGAGCGGGCGCCGCGATTGCGTCCCGCGCCGCCGCCCCCGCCCCCGCCGCCCTTCCTGCGCACCTAGCGTGCCCACTGCCTCTCCGACTGACTGACACGTCGCTAGTCAATGTCCAACTACCCCCCTACTCGCGTCGACCACGTGTAATTTTGTGAAAATGTGATTTGGTGTGCGCGTTGAGTTGCTTTTATTGGTCGTAGATAGGTTCACATTAATTTACAAGACACCCGCCTTTTAGTTTCACATTGTAACATCTTTTTGATAAGTTCTTTCTTAGCGGAATCTTACTTACAGCGGTATTCATAAAAAGTTATACCAGCTACACTTTTTGTATATCAATTTTGTGTATATTTGGCAAGCTCTGCTGTTAAGACCATCACTAGTAAGGCTTTTATGAATATAGTGGCTAAGGCTTATAAAAGAAGACAATAGAAGGAACTTGTTTATTAGACTCATGTTTTGTTTATTCAAACCTAGGTTTATAATAAGACCAATAAAAGTTAGTAAGTTACAAAAAGTGTTTAAATATACATTAACGCCCCAACATGTAAAATAGGTGAACATGTATTATTTTGAACACAGTGACTCTCGCAAGTAAAAAAAAAACAACCCTTAGGAAATAATAACGATATGGTTTGAAACTAAAAACAATAATTTCGAAGCATTGTATTTTATTTATTTACCAACAAGTCTAAAATATAAAGGGATTTTATCTATAAATATTCATTGCACTTCTCTAAATCTAACGTTTTCCACAGTTTAAGTACCTAATTATCCAACATTTGAAGGTGCATCCCAACAGTTCTGCTATAATAGAATCTGTGGTTTTATAAGAACTGCTAAGGATGAGTATCGCTAGTTCCGATGTCCCAGCAGTTCTGCGTGTGTAAAACTTTCAGAACAGTACATTCCCAGAAGATTTATTGTAAGCTGCAGCATTCCACTGTCTCGGTGACTAGCACATGGTTATCCTACACAGTGGAAGAACAGTCTGATAAGAATTTGGTCTACCAATGGTTAACTTTTAGATCGACGGAAGATTAATTTTATTTTTCACGATTTTGAATTCTACTCCCATACTCATAAACTTCAAAATCACTTATTTAATATGTCTGCTTTATAAGACACTGTCGGTGAAAAGGTTAAAACTCGTATTTCATCATTAAAGGTTCTTTTTTTTATTTTCCACAAATTATTAACTTAATGATGTTCTAGTGGCACAAGAAGTATCATCAAAATGAATAGACCATTTTCTTAGCTGACTGTACTTGCTGACTGTTGGAATGCACCTGACTTAGGCAGACATTAGACGATACGTTTTGATATCAGTTTTACCACAGTCATGATTGTGATTGACGGATTTCCTATCGTCTAATATAGTGAATGATGTTTGAATTAGTATTAGTAGTCATTCCATAAATCATGACTTATGGAATTGAATGACGCTTGCACGAGCGTCTAATGTCTGTCTTTAGGTCATTTGATAGAGATTGTTGACACAACTATTAGGAAATCAGCGTTAACGCAGTCACCATGGCACGCTTAGTATCGGTTGTCTCAAAAAGCTCGTTTTTCACAATAAAGGCGCAGGCTTAAAAGTAACGAATTCTCTCGTGCAAATAATCAAATTGATCTTTTGCGTGAAAAATCCTTTTGTTCGTTCCCCATGAACCGCACTTAAACTATATTACGTACATCTTTTGTCGCATTCACTGTTGATTGCGAAAAAAGAGACGGGCTAGATGATCTTCTATTTTATCACCTTTATCTCTGAGGTTAGGTACACATATTCTGAAATTCATCTGACAAGTTTTAGATAGAAAACCAATGAAAAGCGATTGGTTAAATAGCGAACATATGTACGTAGGTAAAACAGCGCACTCATATCAGTACCATAAACGGTCCACTTGGCTGACGAGGGCCTCCCTCAATGAGATCCGTGCATTTGGGTTAAGGCCAAGTACTCGCCACATTGGAGGCGGGTTTGGCGATGCGCAGTGGTGTTAGTGGTTAACTCACAAGAGAGCGTGCTGGCCGTCCTACTGGGAGAAGCTCCCTCGCCAGCGCCATTTCGACTATGAACTGTCAATTACGTCCTATCAAAACGTTAGTGTGATACGATTTGACTTAGGTAGGACTATGTCAATTAGTACTTTTTGGTTTTGAACTTTTGCATGAACTTTGATAATCAGATAGGAGCTAATTGCCAGGTTCAAATTCTATATTTGCCCTTTCAGTCCAAACCAAACACAACTTGACTTGCAAGCCCGTGTACCACCTTCAGTCTGTATCTTTTCCACCAATATGTATGGAAAATTATGTACTTCTGGATCCAAACTGTCAGTTTTACTACTAATTTGACAGTTTTGATCCAGATTTACCCTGGGACAGAAGATATTGTCTTTTCCTCTTTCATTCCTGCATGTTTTTAATTTCGCTGTCTCGTTTTATTCTAAAGGTCAGTGTAAGATTGCAAGTATATACGTAGTTGTTTTTGGTCTGAGCCTTTCGGCTTTACGTTTTTTTTTCCGATAAATAAGATTTATAAAAAAAATCGATCTGTCAAAAATAGTGAAAATGATATTCCGTAAAAACAAAAATACGTTTTCGAACTTATACAACTCGTCGCTATTATAATGTTACTGTATTGAAAGTAAGATAATAATATGCTGCCGAAGAAATAGTTCAATCTAGAAAACGACAGTAGGTATTGCCTACTATTTAAATTGGTATCATTTTCACAATCCCGGGAACGTTGGATTGGAGGAGAGATGAAACAAGTGAACACGTAGATCAATAGGTAAACGGTCGTCAATCAGCCCTAGCAAAGCGCGTTAACCCTTAATACAACAAGACTTTAAAGATTTCCTCTTGGATTTTAAATTCTAACGACATGAATCTAACAACGTGGTTGCGCTTAAAGTATATCAGTGTAAGAAAATTTTGATCTAACACAATAACCGTAGCGTGGGTTAAGGGCAGGAAATAATCCTACATGGCAAACGCTGTTGTATATTTTTTCTAGACAATTGCTATAATCAAAGGTTCAAAGTCCTACTTTAAACTAAGTGGGAATATATTTCCCTTTGTTGTATTAAGAGTTAAGACAAGACATAGAACAGATACGCGCTGTGATTGGCTGCTATGTCACACATCCTGCGACTCAGCTTGTTTCAACCAATCGCAGTGCCTGGTTTGTCTTGTCATGTCTTTCTTGGAACGCTTTGCTAGGAGGGCAGGAAAGGTATCACATTTGAACATTTCTTGTGTCACTAAAAGGCCATTAGAGTTATATTGTCACAAGTTTGTGTGAGTGTGTGCTGGACCAGGTTATTGGCCGACTGGACATGGACAAAAATATTTGAGATTATAAATCAATAAGCTGCAACATTGTATACTTACTTACTTTTAAAAAATAAATGCTCTCTTTTTTTTTGTAAAAACTCGGCGTTCGTTATTTTTTTTTCATCATTCCAAACTTTTGTAATCAGTCATGTCAGTCGATCTATCTTTTTAAAGAACTAAGAATAAGTACCACTTTGTCTTTGCCAGTTTAAAAAAAAAGTATGACAGGATCTGATGTAGGTATGTTATGGACAAGCAGTTCAGCCAGTCATAATCTAAGGCCTGTATTTTAAAACAGAAGTAAACAGTTTATTACTAAAACCAAACGAACGAAAGTTCTGCAATGAGGAATTTTCAAACTCCAAAAATTGCTTATCTAGATGTCGCTAGTAGGCGTCCAGGGGGACTTCTGTCAGTTGTATTTTAGTACAGTTTTTTTAATAATTGGGCAAGTTATTCAAACTTCAGAATCCTTTTGTAACATGTAAACAAACGATAAAGAAATTAACTGTCACCTTCAATACTGACAGCTTGAAATTAGTCATTTCCTTGGCTTTTATCCTACTACACACTACTACTAGCTAGCAGCTAGCGCCATCTGTCATAACTAAGAGAAATAAGGGCACTGAAAATTCCCCATTGTACTGTACTATTAGTTTTGAGGTACTGAGATAATACTGATGATAAAGTAGTTTATAGGAAAAAAATATAGAATCCAAATTTTTGCAGTACAGTAAATAAGTTCCTATCGCTTATTCAAACACATTGGCGGACTAAAAAAAAACTATTATGTATAACAAACACACTTTCAATGTGTTATTGTTAATATAATATGTCCATAAAAACTGTTTTACTTCAGCAACCACTGTATCGACGTTAGGTAAATACATAATATGAAATAAGAAAATCCACTCATGAAAATGGGGAATTTTCTTTGACTTTTTTTTGACATGTTTTCGGGCTGAGAACTGTCACTACTGTCATACTTTCTAAACAAAGTTTGACAGTAATCCGAAAAACTGTCAGAAAAACGTCAAAGAAAATTCCCCCATTGTTAACAAAGATTTTAATGTCTTCATGTAGGTAGATATAGGTACAGGTAGGGCAGCCATTCTTACTGTAATGTAAATAAGCATAATGTTAACTTGTAACTCGCGTGTAAGTTTTGTTGGTAATAAAACATTTTTTTTATTGAACACTAAAAAGAGTTTTTTTTTTATATTGGGGACGTTGTGACGATTTTGACACGGGAGCATTCCATGATATGTATGTATGGCACACAAGAGCAACTTAAACCGTCTGTCGTCTATTTTAAACTTAGTAGGCGCAGGCGCAGGTGTAAATGAGACAGAACGATTGCCGAAGTTGCTCACGTCTACCAAACACAACCAGACTTGCAAACCTCAGTCTTTCTTTCTAAGCAGTATGAATGGAAGATGTACTTCTGGATCCAAACTGACATTTTGGTAGTCAAAGTACATCCAATACCCTGCTACGCCGCCGTAAGGGACAGAAGATAAACATATCTTGCTCTTTCACTCCTCATGTTTATCATATCGTTGTCTCATTTTATTCTAAACGTCAGGTTCGGATTGCAAGTCTAGTTGTTATTGGTCTGAGGACTGTGCATGATTGACGGTGAGAAAGGTTGAACAAGTGTGCAATGAGGTTTTATATTTGGGAGTTCTCATATTTACAAGTGATGGAAAGTTTGACAAAGATATTGAAAGAAGAGTGAGTGCGGGTAATAAGGTTAACGGTGCCCTTCGCAGTGTTATGGAGAGCAAATTCATGTCGAAAAAGGCAAGATTGGCTGTCCATGACGCTGTACTGGCACCTACCTTATTGTACGGGAGTGAAAGTTGGGTATGGCAGAAGAAGCATAAAAGTAAAGTCAATGCCGTAGAAATGCGGTCATTGCGGAGCATGAAAGGTGTGACATTGAATGACAGAATAAGGAATAGTGTGATAAGGGAAAGTTGCGGTTTGAAGGAAGACGTAGTGACCAAGATTGAAAAGGGCATGCTTCGGTGGTTTGGGCATATGGAGAGAATGGATGAAAGTCGATTGACGGAAGAGATTTATATGGGTGATGTAATGGGCCGGGTGAGTAGAGGTCGCCCCAGAAGGACATATACAGACCAGATTGGTGATGTCCTGGCCAGGTGGCGTGAAAAGTACTCGAAACCGGAGGTCATGTATGAAAAGATGTATGAATGTAGATGAAGCGAAAGGGGTATGTCAGGATCGTGACAAATGGAGATCTGTAG
>SJJU01072252.1:0-16550 GCA_012932125.1 Conopomorpha cramerella
AAGTTTATTTCTTTTTAATGATTGGGCTGAAAGGGGGCTGTGCCATGGTCCAAATAATTTCTTTTTTATGTGATGCACTTTTGTTTTTTTTTCGCTGTCATTTTGTGTTGTTGTGAAAATTTCCGATCGCTGTGCACGGCCTCCCTAATCGCCGCAGAAAAATCGATCATCTTGTGTGTTTTATTCCGTTTAGCTGTTTGTGTCGTCTACAAAAGGTTTTGGTCCTTCGAGCCGGATCTATCAGTGGAACTCAATGTTTAAAACACCTCCAAGTATGATTACACGAAGCAAAATGCGTCGGGAGCTTGAGGAGAGCGCAGCGGTACAGGAGACCACGCCGGCGGAGGCACGGACGGACAATACTAGCCACGCTGAGCGACGAACTGCATTGCAACAACACACTCGTGCTCGAACGGAACAATCAGCACGAACTAAAAGGTCGACGACGTCGTCGATAGCCAAACGTAAGCAGTTGGAACTAGAGGCTGCACAAGCGAAAGCTAACATCCAAATGCAGCTCATTGATAAGGAGTTGGAAGCGAAACTAGCCAGGTTAGAGTCTGAAAGTGAATACGATTTGACCGAACAGAGCCAGTCCGTCCGCGACGAACCAGTGCCATATAGAGTTCAGGAGTGGTTGGAGAACAGCCAAGGAAAGCCTTGCGCGCCCGTTGAGTCTGTGACGGCTCAGCACATTCCTCCCCCCGAGCGCAACGCGCACGAACACGCGGACGCGACCCCGTCAGATGTGAAACAATTGGCTATAGCTATTAGGGAGATGATGAATCAGACGTGTTCCGCCCAGGAAGATCGTCTGTTGAGCCGACTATCAACGCCACGAGAGCTACCTATTTTTAGTGGCGACTACATAGAGTGGCTACATTTTAAGAGCGCCTACTACGAGTCGACGGACGTATGCAGATTCTCCGATATTGAGAATTTGTGGCGCCTACGTAAGGCCCTACGCGGAGAAGCCAAGGAGACTGTCACCGATCTTCTCATCGGGAATACGCCGCCTTCGCTCGTCATGGAGGCACTGGAACTGAGGTATGGACGTTCAGATATTATAGTTGCTAAGATAACGGCACAACTAAAGAAGTTACCATCTCTACCGTCGTATTATCAGAGTGGACTGATTGACTTTTCTTTGAAAGTAAACAACGCCGTAGCTACTATTCGTGCCTTAAAGAAAGCAGATTATTTGCGAAGCCCAGAGCTCATGAACGCCGTAGTATCAAAGTTACCAAGCGCACTACTCAGTAAATGGACAGAGTACGCGTATGATAGGCTGAAAGATGACACGCCTAAACTAGAATTATTTGCTATGTTTGTAAAACGAGAAGCTGAGATATTGCTTACTGTAGGAGGAATCATCCTACCACCTGAACAGAACAGAAGGTTCCGTGAACAAGTACTAAGTACTATCGCCGAAGTGAATACCGAAAACTGTATGTTTTGTAAGAAATCGGCACATTTGCTGACTCATTGCCGACCATTTCGACGCGCACTGCGAAAAGAAAAGTGGCAGTTTGCGAAGTCGCATCGCCTATGTTTCCGTTGCCTGAAGCCACGCCACGAGGTCGATGAAACATGTAGTGCACCTCTGTGTGACATCAATAACTGTGGTATGCCGCATCATCATTTATTGCATTATAGTAAGCCACCAATGGTGACTGTAGCCGCAACTGACGATGTTGCTCGGCCGTCTCTACCACCATCGCCGCCGCAAGTAAAGGCGCGGCCCACCCCCGCCGCTGCCGCCGCCTCTACGTGCTCCTCTACCGTAGCGCACGTCGCGGCGGAGGGCGCCGAGTCCGGCGCTACAGCTCCAGGTGACGTCATGCTGAAAGTGGTTGAGGTGAAGCTACGTGGCCCTACAGGTACTGAAATTGTTACTCACGCGTTACTCGACGATGGGGCGTCAGTAAGTATTATGGACTCTAAGTTAGCCGACGAACTGGGTCTAGTGTCTGGACAATCGTGTTCCGTAAAGTTTGTGGATGCATTCGGCATCGAAGTGGTGCAATCGGATGCACCTAGGGTAACTGTTAACATTAGCAGTGTACGTTCCGATTGTAATTATAATGTGCAATTTCGTAAAGTTTCTAAACTGAATTTACCTGTGCAAAACTTATCTGTAATTGATAAACTTAATTGTAAGCATTTGATAGACGTAAAGCATCTTGTATGTAAAGCGAATGTGGTACCTCGCCTACTAATAGGAGAGGACAATTATTATTTACAAGCACCTTTGAGGGTGTTACATGGCAGTAAAGATGAACCCTATGCCACTGAATGTAAGTTAGGTTGGTGTATACATGGGCATAGCAGTGTTCGCACTCACTCTCACGGTAACCATAGTATTTTCCATTTGTCGTGTGAAACTGATAACATATGCGAACTTAATGATTTGATTAAGAACTCTTTCGCCATCGATTCCATAGGGATATCTATGTCGCGACGGGAGAACACGGCTCACGTGCGAGCACTGGATATTTTGGATAGAACCATCCGTCAGGTGGGTGACAGATGTGAGGTTGGTCTACCATTTAAAAGCGATAAGTCCGAAGTACCGGACTCGTATGACAGCGCTATGTCTCGCATCCTATCGCTTAATAGGAAGTTCTCTAAGGATCATATTTATGCGGAGAGGTACGCTGCAGAGATGCATAGACTGTTCGAGTCGGGTTATGCCCGGGAGCTGACAGGTAAGGAAGCCACTGAACCACACGCGTGGTATTTGCCGCACTTTGGAGTGCAGAACCCCAATAGGATCGGAAAATTCCGACTGGTGTTCGACGCGGCAGCGAAGGTAAGGGATAAGTATCTCAACGATGTTATTTTAACAGGTCCTGATTTGTATAACTTTTTGTATGGTATTATGTTTAGAATCCGTACAAACCCATTTATGATATTCGGAGACATTAAGGATATGTTTTCACGTATGAAGATTCGCCACGAGGGTCAACGTGTTAGACGCTTCTTGTGGCAGGAACCGAATGAGAACGCACCGATCAAGGTTTGTAACATGCATAGCCCTATATTTGCTGCTATCTGTCCTGGTCGACGTGTGGAAAAGGCGAACGCTTTTCCTGAGGAGGTAATTGTTATTCATAAGAGAGACTATTGTTTGTATTCAAAGACTTCGGTGGACAGCTTAGTCAAAATTATTATACACACTGCTGATGTCTATAGGAGTGAAGGCTTTGAGGTAAGATTTTTATTATATCGATTGTCTCACGATGCTGATTTTAATCTACTAATGCGCTGGCGCGTTTCTCAAAGGTTAGCTGATATGATTTGGTATCGATGGTGCAAAGAATACTTACCTTCTCTATTACCTAGGCACAACTGGTGCAATGAATCGAAACCCCTTAAAGTAGGAGATTACGTGTTGGTAGTTGAGCCCAATATAGAGCGCGGCTGCTGGAGACACGGGATAGTGAGTGCGATACACGCCGGGGAGGATGGGCGAGTCCGCATAGTGGACGTGCGCACTCGCACCGGAGTGTTCCGTCGTCCCGTTACTAGGATAGCCCTACTTGAGACTGATAATGTAGAGTAGTGCTGATTGTATTCAGCACTAAGGGGGTAGAATTGTTAGCGATAGAATTAAGTTTCTTTCTTTTTAATAAATGATTGGGCTGAAAGGGGGCTGTGCCATGGTCCAAATAATTTCTTTTTTATGTGATGCACTTTTGTTTTTTCGCTGTCATTTTTGAGTTGTTGTGAAAATTTCCGATCGCTGTGCACGGCCTCCCTAATCGGCGCAGAAAAATCGATCATCTTGTGTGTTTTATTCCGTTTAGCTGTTTGTGTCGTCTACAATTATTATAAGTGCTTTAGCTACTTAACATGGGATGAAGGCAATGTGTGTGTTGTTGTAAAATATATATATTAAAAAAAAACTCACAGAGAGCGCTGCTACCCGTATTCCCTCGGTCGCCTCTTACGTACCTACGACCCCCAAGCCGGAAAAAATTGGCTGGGCTAATGATACATGCTATACCAACCTATGCTATGCTAACCAGTTATGGTAGTGTTTTTTCCTCCTTTTTTTTAAACACAATGAACGAACGTTCGACCACCATCCTGCCTGATGTTAAGCAGCGATGTGATCTACGATGGAGCACACTTGTTCATTAGCTACCTATTCACCCGTGACTTGAAGACCTTCAGACTGTACTGCGCAGGAAACACAGACGGCAAGTCATTCCACATGCTGGCGGTTCGCACTATGAGGGTGACGCAAACCGTTTGGTTTGCGTAAATGGTAAATCCACGTGGTATGGATGACGTTTTGCTGCTCACCTGGCTGTTCTATTGTAAAAACGCGATGGGTGTATTAGGTTATGCAACTCCGTAGCACACTCTCCAAAATGCACCCGATCGAAGACAGATAAGCTCGCAACCATACGGCGAGCCTATCTGTCTTCTATCGGCTATTATGTGACAAGTCATTATGTAAAGACTAATTTTCCTGCAGGATACGATTTGCATTCAATGAAATTGAAGCCCGAGATTTATTGCCTCGTCTTGTAAAACGTAACGGCATGCAATGTTTCACAGAAAACGATGTCGGATATTTAATTGCTTTCAATTATTGCTCTGTACAGGAAAATGGAGCCTGCTTAATGGTTCTGAATAACGCTACATTACTGGCATTAAAGGAAAGGAAATGTCTATCCTGTATCGAAATATTATTTTCTGAGCACCTAATCCATGGAGAGGCCCAAGTCCAGCAGTGGACAAGTATGGGCTGATGAATCCATGGTTCCCAAGGTACGTAAGCTGTAAGTTCCGGCTACATTCTCGACTGCAGTTAGTGAGCCGATTTAGAGATTAAAATCATAAATAAATAAATACACTTTATGTTTTATTTCTTGAAGCATTAAGAAAAATACATATCAAGCGTCTGTAGTCCAGCTGGTGGGATACTTGACTCGCAAATTGGGAGGTCGCGGGTTCGAGTGAAGTTCCTCATACGGTGAAGGACAACATCGTGATGAAACCAGCACACCACAAGGCGTGTGAACCCTATAACGGCGATGGGCTCCACTGAACGGATTTGAAAAAAGGATTTAACTAGGATTTACACACACTACAATACATATTATTTCAATTATCAAAAGTTACTTCGAAGGTATTGAGCTTTAAAGTCGGTTGCGCTATTGACCCGCCATACATGTGGATTGAGTCAGGGTACATATAAAATAGGTTGTAGTGATTTTTTTGTGTAAATGTTTTTTTTATATGATGGATATGTCTTTACTTATCACCCTGGCTAATAGCTAACTCAATTTCGGGCAAAGTGTAGATCCATTTTATATCCAACTAGCTTTCCGCCCGCAGCTTCGCTCGCGAGGACTTCGGTTATATTGCCGTATAGAGGAATATTTTTGTTTTCCCTCGGGAATATCATTTTTTTTCGGTATAAAAATTATTTATACCGGACTTCTAACTATGCGTCTGCAAAATTTCAAAGCAATCGGTTCAGTAGTTACGGCGTGAAAGCGCAACAAACAAACAAATTCACTTTTCCATTTATAATATTAGTAAGATAAGATTATCTCCTAGAACGGGATTTACCACACGTAGCACCACGGGACACGGATAGGAACATTGGCAAAACAATGGAAAGCAGGTTGAAATCAGTAGTCTTATAAATGTTATAGAACTGGCTAAAACAAAAATAACTTTTGCTCTGACTCTTATCGTAGGGTACCTCACTGAATACTTGTTTACCTGGCAAACGTTGTTTTTCCATACATACATACATACACTTCACGACTGTTTCCCAGAGGGGTAGGCAGAGACTACAGATCTCCATTTGTCACGGTCCTGACATACCCCTTTCGCTTCATCTACATTCATACATCTTTTCATACAATATACATTATTAACAGTGTTTCTACTATATTGACTCTATCTACTAAATAAAAGCGCATCAAAATCCGTTGCGTAGTTTTAAAGATCTAAGCATACTTTTAAACTATGCATCGATGGTATGAAAAATTTAAAAAATATTTTGCATGTAAAAACACTAGGTAGTAGTAATACTAGTACGACGACGTAAGGAAGCTTGACCAACCAACAGAAAAGGAGGCTTACGTCCAGCAGTGGCCGAATACTGGTTAACTATAATTATGGCGATAAAAACTGTATTTAAAAAATAAAGTAATTCTCATTTTAACTCATGCAAACAATTATTTTTAGTACCGACCGTTTCGGGGAGCGTAATGGCGGAACACCGTTTGTCAATAATGACGGGGCGATTTTTCATAAGTACCCATTTTTTTTTTATTAACAAAGAGCTAATACTCTTCCGCCAGAGCGGATTTAAAAAAATATGTCATTCCTTAATGAAACGCGCAAGAATATTGTATTTTTTCATATTTTACCCGGTATATTATATATATGTATGTATGTACAGGCTGACTTTGGGGTCGTGATCCGGATCAATATTTTCTAGCTCAGAAAATTATAGCGATTCCAACAGTATAGTTGAATTGGTCATTTCAAAAACCTCATAAGTCACAGAATTAATATTTTTCAGAAATCAATAAAAACTGTTTCATACACAAACAAATGAGTTTTAAAAGACTTTTTTATGTTTATTTTAGTAATTGAGTGATAATAAATTAAAATAGCATATAACCGTTAGAGTTTATTAATAGAAACAATCTGATGAACAGTTTTTGACTTACGTTGTTTTAGCAAGGACAAGGTTTAATGGCATATAATTTTATCAAAACAATCGTATTAGTCATATTTTTTATTGCTTATAATTAAGAATTGCGCTTAAAAATAATCAGATTAACATTTTAATTTGTCATGTTTTAATATTTTTATGGTACATAGTCATATTCTCCATCATTCTCATCTGGATTATTTTCAATATTTGCAGTTGGTCAGCTAAAAATGTTGTTATAAAATGGCATATGCTCTTCCAGAATGTTATCTTGAACTTTTTTTTTCTTAAATCATAGGCTTATATTGATGGATCTTTATTAATGAGAAAAAATGTTTAATCAATCCATCAATATATTCCTCGCCTTTGATAGTTCCTTTTCTATCCGAATCATACTGAAAGCTCATTTACATATGTCGAAGGAGCAAATTACTTTTTCTGGTCCTTTGGAACATTTTTTCCATAAGATTTATTTGACAACGTGTTTCTTTGAAAAAAAAAATTAAAACACCATTTTTAAAATTCTAAAATATTTTTAGTTCTATGACTGTAAATGTTAAGCTGGAGTTCGAAACCAAATCAATGTATTCTCCGGGGACGTAAATATGATCATGCTTTCGGACTTTTTTTATGACTCCAAAGTCATGTATAATACTCACATAGTAACAGAGAAACACTGTTAATAATGTAGGTATCTTGGCAAACGGAGGTCGTGTATTAAAAGATGTATGAATGTAGATGAAGCGAAAGGGGTATGTCAGGATCGTGACAAATGGAGATCTGTAGTCTCTGCCTACCCCTCTGGGAGACAGGCGTGAAGTGTATGTATGTATGTATCTTGGCAAAACAACGATTGCCATATCAGCGAATAATAATAGTCAGTTTTGCATTTCCCCCATTTTTTCCAATACAAAAGTTATTCCTTTCAGTCAATTCTACAATGTTTCTAAGTCTATCAGTGTTAATTTACACGCAGTGTATCTTCTCGAAACAAAGTTATCCAACAACCACTTCACAAAGTATTTTGTGACTTTAAAGCTCAAAGTTAAAGTACTAAATGAGGCGCTACTTCACTCGTATTAAGGTCATTAATCATTCATTATCTGACAGGACTTGGGCGGAGTCGTTGGTTTAAGGTGAGTGGAAGCTTTGTACACATTCTGTTTGGGTGCGTTCTCTTTGATCGTCTGTCAAGGCCTTAATTCCTTCAATATGGACCTGATGGAGGGGTGTTTTTATACAACGTTATACATATTTTCTTCGACCAAAAGTTTCTATGAAGAAGTAATTCTTTTTTCGTTTTTGATATAGGTCGCCTTAAAGAAAGATGTTTGATACCATGTGCTGAGTTACTTTCTCGAGTTTCGCTTCTATTTTTAACCGACTTCAAATAAGGAGGAGGTTCTCAATTCATCCGTATCTGTTTGTTACCTCAGAACTTTCGCCTGGGTGAACCGTTTTGGATGTTTGTTTTTTATTTGGAAGCGAAGCCGGTCGGAAAGCCAGTATAAATATAAACTTCCGATACTGTTTTAGTACGCTACGTGACCATGACGTGCGGAACCGGATAAATGCAGGATGGATGAAATGGAGACAGGTCTCTGGAATAATATGTTATAGCAGAATGTCTCTAACTTTGAAGGGCAAAATTGATTAAACTATCATCAGACCTGTATTAATGTATGGATCTGAATGTTGGGGAACAAAGGTGACGGATGAAACAAGAATACATGTGGCAGAGATGCAAATGTTACGATGGATGTGTGGAGTTATTCGAATGGATAGGATTAGGAATGAGTACATAAGAGGAAGCCTGAAAGTAGCACCAGTGACAGAAAATATTAGGAGTAACAGATTAAGATGGTATGGGCACGTCACGAGGAGCGATGATAACCATGTAACAAGGAAAGTAATGATGTGAGTATGAATGAGGAAGGATGCAAGGGAAGAGGGAGACCAAAGAAGGTATGGATGGACTGTGTGAAAAATGATAATATGTGCGTGAAAGGTGTAACTGCAGAGATAACGAATGATAGAGATGAATGGCGAAAAGAAACGTGTTGCGCCGACCCCACCTAGTGTGGGATAAGGGCAGGAACATGATGACTATTTTAGTACGCTAGAGAAGCCTCGAAATAATCACCAGCTTCTTATCTTGATTATCAGGAGTCCTGCAGCCCTAGCAAACGCGTCATGAAAGACTAGACATAGAACAAATGCGCGCTGTGATTGGCTGCTATGTCACACATTGTGCAACTAACCTTGTATCAACCAATCGCAGAGCCTGGTATGTTTTGTCATGTATTTCTTGGAGCCATTTTCTAGGCGTGCTGATAAACTCCTCGACCTATTGAAGTATTTTGTGTAATTGAGCCCCTACCATTGCCATCTACTCTAAGATCTCGTTCACCTTGCGTGAGATGGTAATCGCTGGCATAATGCTCGAAGAACATTTGAAGCCTGTTAACGACTGAAGACGCGACGAGGACCCGACGCGAAGTCTCCGTAATGTGGTCGTCAGAGCCCCAGAAGGGGGAGAGTTGGTAACAAAACAGGGATGGACAAAGATAATTTGTATGAAGTCAAGAAAACGTGTGCGTTGAAAAGAGGCAGGCGCAAATAGACGCGCACGTCTCCAGAGAATGGCCCGTACGCCGAGAGGCAGGTAGGGCTTGGGTGGTGGTGGGATTATCCCTGAATAATCTCCTACACCATTCACGTGATTGTGTGTCATGATGGAGCCCATCTTTGAGTGCTTTGAATTCTCTTTGTACCGGACTTGTACAAAGTATTTTTTTGTTTTGTTAAATTACTCCCTTTACTAGGGGAAACAATGACGTCGCATTCTGCATTAGACCTTTTTGAGAAAATTCCCTATTCAGTACATCACAAAGGGAGAAAATTCAATGATATTTACGCGCTCCTTGATAAATCAGGCCCCTTGTTATATTAATAAGGGCTTGAATTTTTTATAAAATCATGACAGGGGCTTATTAAGGAGACTTAAGAGTAAAGTGAGATGAGAACAATCCGGCGGTTGTGCGCCCTAGAGGGAAGCGGAGACGAGGAAGAGCAATGCATACGTGGCGGGGCTCCCTGGACTCCGAGCGCAAGGCGGCGGGCACTGACTGAAGTGCGGCGAAGACGGCAGTACAAGACTATGTAGAGCAAAAAAAAGTACTTTCCAAATTTATATGAGACTGCCAATTTGGAATATATCGATGGACCCAATTAATAATGTCGGTAGTGCAATTTTAGGAATATGTAATAGTGTAGTTTTCTACACCTTTAGATTGGCGATATTAAGACCTATAAACTTATACGTATATTATTACATCACGAATATATACCATGATAAACTGTTGTAAATTTTAAGTATGTACCACAAGTAGTTTAGTTTTAATATTCAAAACTATCTTCTCTCTTGAACATGTTCCGTTTGTAGATCCGACCTTCTTAATAAGGACCATCGATATCCTTCGCAATAAGAAAAAATCTAAATCTGACTGCTTTCTAAAATTTGTTCGTGACTTGAGAATCTATTCTGTTTTTCGTCTGTTAATAAGGACTTATACTTAAAAATCGGTTTCGAATCGGTTTATCAAGTGCAGTGACAGTGGGCCGGCCAAATTAGCCGTAGAACCAATGACCGTTGGGACAAACGAGTTCTCGAGTGGAGACCGCGTCTCGTAAAACTGAGTGTAGGACGCCTTCAGGCAAGGTGGACTGATGATATGCGCAAAATGGCTGGTCCATCCGTTCCGGAGTTATGCCATGACAACGAAAAGTGTATTTGATTTTTATATGTATAATAGAAGATATATCAACAAGCGCTCGTAGGGTCCATTACCTTTGTAAGAAGTTTGATTTTGAGTGGCAGGCTTCAAAAACAACTATTTTCTCTTTTTTGCTTAATTCACTTACCATCATGGTGTAAAATCCGACTATCCCTTTCTGTGTTATTATTCATTAGTAGGACGTCTTCAGGCAAGGTGGACTGATGATATGCGCAAAATGGCTGGCAGAAGCTGGATGCGATAAGCCGAAAACAGATCACAGTGTTGTGCTATTAGAGAGGCCTATGTGCAGCCGTGGACAAATATGGCCTGATGATGACTTTGCCAATTATTATCAGTTCACATCAGTTCAGGCAGGCAGTTAACTAGACTTTATTTATTCAACAAGAAATGCAAACAATTTTATTTCCCTGGGGAGGACTATTACACATAATATCCTCCGAGTTACGAAAGAAGGTCGATTTTTAGGTCGGTGCTATACTGAGTGCAAAAGGACCCGGAATAATGGTTTTAGAAACGTTGTTGGGTTCGGTAGTGGAGAGGCCTATGTCCAGCAGTGGACAAATATGGGCTGATGACAATTATGACGATGATGATAATGATTAACTTATGTTAAGAACAAAACATACAAAGGAGTACCAACACTTGTCTTAGATTTTATAAAGATTTAGTTCCAATGTATTTAGGTATAATTGACTACACTGTCATCTCGGATGACAAGCGCTCTAAATAAATATTTTGTACTCGCTGTCCCGGCAAACGTTTTTTTTTCCATAGGAAGTCACCTTTGTACCACGTTTATTGGATGAAATACACCTTTTAAACGTTCCCTGGACTTCCGCGAATAATTCAAGACCAAAATAAGCCAAATCGATCGAGCCGTTCTCGAGTTTTAGCGAGACAAACGAACAGCAATTTATTTTTTATATATAAGAAGAAGAAGACTAGTGGACTCGACAGACGTTGTCCTGTCTTAACTATTAATATGAATATCTAGGGTGGCGTGTGCCTAGCAGTGGATGTAATTTTTTTATTACATAATAACCTTCTGCTGTCATTAATAAGCACAACAAAAGAATGTCCACCCGTTCCGGAGTTATGACATGACAACAAAAAGTGTATTTGATTTTTATATGTATAATAGAAGATATATCAACAAGCGCTCGTAGGTTCCATTACCTATGTAAGAAGTTTGATTTTGAGTGGAAGCCCCCAAAAACAACTATTCTCTCTTTTTTGCTTAATTCACTTACCATCATGTAAAATCTATCCCTTTGTGTGTTGTTATTCATTATTTGTTTAATATTAATCAACATTCATTATCGTTAAAAGTTTAAAACGGATATTGTAGTGCGAAAATTAACCAAAGATAAGCATTCAGCTTACCTTCGTCTTGAGTCAGTTCGCGAACACGACACATGTAACTGTGTCGGGCAAACAACAAAGGTAAGCCGAATGCTTATATTTGGTAAATTTTCGCGCTATAATACCCGTTTAAAACTTTTAATATCATATTTTAATATAATTAAATTGCCCAATCGTGACCACGATGCATGCAACTGCGTCAAAACGTCGAGTAAAGTAACAAAGGTAAGCTCGAGCTTGTCTTTGATTTTTTCGCGCCTCGCGATTAGTTATTGAGTTTTAATATCATGTCAGCGCGCGTTTCCTTAAAAAATATTAAGGATCGTTTTTTTTAACTCTTTCCGTTACATGAAGGAATCGAACAATTATTTCCGGGAAAGTTTTGAGTAAATAAATGGCTATTGCTAATGTTTATCATACAGCATATCAACAAGGGGGAATCAAGATCGCAAAGGATAGAAGTGTGTGGAGGACGGCCCCACGTACATTGTGATAAGATAAGATAAGATAACAAGGAATGCTTCTAGAAATATCCACAATCTCGTGGCCTCGGCGCATCGAAGACTTAGGTTAAACTATCATAGAATAAGTCAACATAAAATACGACTCTTTAATAAAAAAAAATATTTGCGAGAGAATTTATTTAAAACAGCTGACCCGACAAACGATTTTTTTTCAATATACATTAGTAACCAGCCATCATCATACACACATAATGTCCACTGCTGGACGAGGGCCTCCCCCAAGGTATTTCGTAATAATTTGGAGGAAAAATGCCAATAATCGCCACGCTTAGCAGTCGGGTTGGCGATCGCAGTGGCGTTGTGGTTTAACTCACAGAGGGCGCTGCTGCCCGCCCTCTGGAGTTCACCTCGGTTCCATCTTACGACCCCTACGACCGGATAAGTTGGGCTGGGGTGGTGACACGGTGGTAAAATATGCATTCTATTCGCCGTCACCACACGGATTCAAGTGATTAGTAACAGTGCGTCCCTGCTTTTATGTATTATTTATATAAACCTTCCTCTATACGAGCTGAAAAACAAAAAACCCCGACAAACATTTGTTTTGCCATAGGAAGTCGCCTTCGCACCCCGTGTATTGGAACAAATACACCTTTTATTTTTTTATTTAAACCTTCCCTGGACTTTCACGTGTAATTCAAGACTAAAATTAGCCAAATCGGTCCAGTCGTTCTCGAGTTTTAGCGATACTAACGAACCGAATTAATACATGTTTATACACACATCAAACCATTTTTAGCTCTAAAAAAATCTAATTTATTCAAATCAATCTAATCTTCTGGTTCTCCTACCTAATTCCCCATGCCTGTATCAATGACTAATCACCACATTTTGAATACATTACGCGTGGTTTTTAAGATCTAAACATACATAAGGACAGACAGCGGGTTGCGAGTTTGTTTTAGACTAAGTAATGATGATGATTTGAGTTGCCGTGATGTGCGTATACCAATCGGTCTTTTTTTTCAGAGCCAATAAACGCCACGCAATGATCATACAGATGTTCTGAGAACTTTTCAGTATCACAAGCTTGTGAGAGCATGCTCTCACTTACAGAAGAACCAACTCCTTGTATGGGACGTCCTATCTATTACGCTAGTATAGTTCGTGCATTTCATGAATGCGCGCGGGCCTTAGATGTGTGTGTCGTATATGGACACGCTAGTTGACAGTTCAAACGAACAAAACTGCCACACACACATCTAAGGCCCGCGCACATTCATGAAATGCACGAACTATAACAGAGATATAGCTGGCTTTTACTATTCAGCTTTGACCAATTCGTCCAAAAATGATTTGCTCAGGAAAAGTTAAACGCAACACAGAAATTGGCCGCTCGGTTGAAGTTGTCTAAATGCAAGATGACACACAAGTTTTCGAAGGAGGCAGTAACTTTTTGATCCCGATTATAAAATTTTGATGGTCTTCAAGTTTCTCCCCTTGATGAACTTTTCCAAACTGATTAAGCTTGTCTTAACTTTTACCAAAGTGTAATTTCCGCTATTTCTTAATACTTTGTCTAATGCACCAAAATAACTTACCTCTAAAAGAAATAACTTTAAAGAAAAAGGAACCGACTTTAACCAGTAAAGTGTTTAGAAATAGACTTTTGGTTTTCTTTTTATACATCAAAAGTGTTTAGGGATCAAGTACATTTTAGAAGATTGCAATCAAGAATGTATTTTACAAAAACTAAATTCATTCATAATTTATTCGAAATGTGGTGATGCAGGCATGGGGAATTAGGTGACCAATCGAGAAGATTAGATTTGATTTAAATAAATTAGGTTTTTTTATAGCTAAAAATGTTCTTGATCCCTAGACACTTTTGATGTGTGTATTTCGTTTTCTTATAGATGCCATCGTCAAAACTGAACCAAATTTAAATGTGGCCAAACGAGCACCAGCTTTGAAACAAAAAAAGACGTGTGGCACTCGGGGACTGCCGCGGTAAAGCTATTGCATAACATTTTGTATCAACTTATGCAATTATAATTATTTATTTATTTTATTCATGCAGTATTTCTTTTTCTTATTAAATAAACAATATTAAGAAGTGATTATCGAATTTCGCGCGATGTACATTTAGGAATCCTATATAGATATAATATCATATATACTTTCTCTGCGCGGCATTCATGTGCATTAACTATACACCAAAAACCAAGGTACTGAATAGTACACGTGCTTGGTTTGATGGTTCCTGTTAAATACATAATAAAGAATGAATTTATTTCTATATACATATATATAGAAATAAATATATATACATACATATTGAGAATCTAAACTATACGCGTCGTGTGTTTGTGTGTATAAAAGAGGGCTACTTTGAATATCGCTCATTTAAATATCAAAAATTTAGGTTATGTTTATAGCAGTATTATATTTTCAATTCAAAATTAATACTGCATTTGTGATAATAATAAAATGTATGTATATAGAGTACTCACTCATTTTCTTTCACTATTTTTTCATCACTTTCTTCATTAATAATAAATTCACTTTGTTTATTCATCTTCAAAACACTTAGGGCCTTACCAATAATGGCGGAATTGCTATTTAGAAGATAAACAAATCTCAACTTAACCTGTCACTTGTATGTCAAATACGGAATAACCAGTTCAAGTAGACCTGTAATAACCGTTGTGTAATAACACGCGTTTATTGGTAAGGGGTTATTACACAACTTATAATACACAAATTTCACAAGTACAGCTATTCACTGTTGTACATAAATACCTATACACCTATTATATATATACTTTCTCATAAACAGCTGTTTATGCATTCGTCCGATTTCGGAATAGCTCGTCTCGATTCGTGTGAGTTTCGGCGTTCAAGCCACACCTCCGTGCCCGTCGGAGGGGGAAGCGTGAGGTTTTTTTCGTTACGGAATTTCTCGATTCGGTCTCCGCGCTCAAGGCCTGCGATAAAAGCTATGCAATAGCTTAAAAAAAAAGAATCATCACATAAAAATATACAGTCGAATTGAGAACCTTCCCTTTTTTTCAAGACGGATAATAAAACTTGTAATTGTAAATCGTGAAAACGTTCCGTATAATCACCATTTTGATTGAGCAAAATAAACAGTCAATAGAACAACACAAAGCTTATTAAAATACACAAAGGCTTTGATTATTTACTTGAACATCCACGTTATTCCCGCGTGCTTCACTGTAAATAATGGAATCCGTAGGAAATAAATTTCCATTCAAATATTTAATATTCATTATTTGCCAATTGGACGTAATTTCATTCCAGAGGCAGGTTTCATATAAATATAATTTATTTGCTCAGGTTCGTATTATGAGCTATGTTTCTGTGTCAATAACTTTATGTATCATCATATAATTATTGATGATATAATTATTAATGTTTTAAACGTGCACTGAGACTGTATTTCATCATCATCATCAGCCACATAACGTCCACTGCTGGACGAGGGCCTCCCCCAATGAGATCCGTCATTTGGGTGAAATGCCAGTAATCGCCACGCTTGGCAGGCGGGTTGGCGATCGCAGTGGTGTTGTGGTTTAACTCACAGAGAGCGCTGCTGCCCGTGCTCTGGAGAGCTCCCTCGGTTGCCTCTTATGACCCCCATGACGGGAAAAGTTGGGCTGGGGTGGTGACACATGTATTCTATTTGCCGTCACCACACGGCTATTGACGGAGACTGTATTTAACTTTTGAATTTTCGAGCAAAGCTGGAGTTTTTCTGTGTAGTTCCGGACCCTTAGAGGAATTGGACTATGTTATCCCCTGCTTGGCGTACGAGGCGCCCTAAATGGGGTCATGGAGGCCGTAAGTGTACAAAAATAAGTACTTAATGTGACAGAACATAAGTTACAGTACAGTAGGTGTTACAGAACATGAATCTGAGAAACTGCGCTTGATATATCAAACTGATATATCACTTGTTAAGACGTTAATCACTTGACCCTGTGTTTGGAAACAGATAAAACACATAAAAATATCTAATAGGCAAGAAATCCATTACTTTTTTTAACGATTTTTACATTTTCCTAACAAATAAATAAATATTTTACAACAACACACACATTGCTTTCATCCCATGTTAAGTAGTTAAAGCACTTGTGTTATGGAAATCAGACAACGAGATAATTATATTTACTTATTTTTTTTTCATTTAAATATATACATATATAAATA
>SJJU01072253.1:0-47693 GCA_012932125.1 Conopomorpha cramerella
CGAAGGAAAAATTTGTTACACTAAAATTGGCCAAATTAGGTCCGACAGAATATGGCCGCTCCGACCGCATGTTGCGGTAGATAGCAAACGCTATAAAACAGTATCTACACTATTATTAAGGACTTTTGATACATCATTGGAAAGCTTTTGATTTGTTACATTTGTTAGGCTATATGTCGGCACTGTTACATTAATTAACAAAAAGTTATGAACATAATTAGATTACAATAATATCGATGCTTACAACTACACAATAAGTTAGTTTTTTTTAAAGTATTTTATTATCAGTCGTGAGTAATAGATTTGTTACAATCAATGAAAGCGTAATGCAACTGATAAATGAATAGGCTTTTTTGTTAGAGCGAATTTAAGTTGGCCGCTCCGTAAGGCCATATGCCGAAAATATTGTGACGTCTAATTAGCTACGGGATTCGTATTTTTAACAACTTTCAATGCAAAACTATGCAATATATTCTTCATTATCGACTTATTAAGGAATCAAAACTCAAACTTACACAATTTAGGTAAAAATAACAATAATCTTTTACTAGGTACCTATGCATATTGTCTCAAGTAGGTACGGTGACTATGATTCAAGGTAAATTGTTTTCATACTCACCCCGTAAAAACTAACACAGTATGATTTGTCATGTGCTTTATTCAAAATCAACATAAATTATTAACAAAAAATAAAGGTAAATAAAATATTTACTTTAGTAATAATTAAATGTTACAGATAGGTATAAATTTTACATGATGATTGATATATTAATAATAATATGTTTCGTTATGTCACTATTTTAATCAACATTTATTGTAGACCTCAACTATTGAGCCCGTCACACCTACGTAAAAAAATAAATAATAATCACTGTTGAACTGCTAACATTGAACTAGGTACGATTAATTATTGTCATTTTTTTTTCAGTGTAGGTAACACTTTTGAAATGCAAACAAGTAAAAACGATTTTAAAAGGAAAAACAAATAGGTACGTGATACCTACTGAAATATTAAAATTATAAGAAGTTTCTTTCTTATTTAATTTGAATGTAGGATACAGTGTGGACACAATTTGTTTTTTGTACTATTTTGAAGTTTTGTGATATTATCATTATAACAAATGAAGGAGTCGTTCTTCAAATTCTTCTTTTTACAAAATCTTCTTCGTATTTGGCAAACACTTCCCTTTTCCTCAATACCTCAACTATTGGTTTTCGCCTCATGGCTGTATCTGTGAAAAATTACATTACTATGAGATTATTTACCACATTTAATACCTACGTTACTTTACTGCGATTCCTTAAACAAAGTTGATACGGGTACATAATTAGAAATAACAAAAACTAATTGTTAGAATTTAACACTAGTAATTAAATAAAACTTTACACTACAGTCAATAATGTGTCGGTATAAGTGAGCTAAACAAACAGGTGTATTGTGAACTGTCATGTAGGTACCTGCTACATTTTCTTCTCATGTGTAGTTATAAAACTTGTACTTGTCATGTCACACATTTGTACGCTTGTATTACTATCAATCTATAAGTAACTAGGTAGTAGGTACATACGGTATACAATGTAGACGCTTTACAATAAGCGATTGGTCAGGTATCCGTTTCTAATGCCACCGCTGCTCGTTCATAATTATTGTAAACCGCATATAACAATAACTAGTTCCAATCACTTTAATATCCGTGATGAGATCAGTTCGAACAGATTTGTCGTTAGATATCTGAGTGAACCACCTGCACTTAAGCTCACAATTACACACGCTCCATGTAGGTAGGTACTCTAGCACGTGTCCATTCAATTTAACGTTCGTCACATAGATGAGTTCGGTAACATAATCGATAGTGTCACAGCCCACTTTAAATTACAACAACCGCACTCCAAGCACTCAAGAACAACAATTGTTTTTTTTTATTAATTTATCCTCATAATTATTATGAGGATAAATCGTTCATAATAGTAAAATCCTTTAGGACAAAGGGTGGTAAATTTTTATTACTCGCTTAGCAAAATTTAAGTTACCCTATTTATTGATGTATGCCGACGGTGGCATGAAAAACTAGATAAGGAATTACTTACTAACTTACGTTCGCCGCCGGAACATTTTGATCTTTTGTTTCGCCAGGTGTGTTATCTTTTCTTTTGTTTGAATAACCCCGCGTTTGCACCAGAAACTCAAAACATGAAAAGATTTGCAGAATTTGTTTGGTTTAACAAGTTTGCAAATATATTTTGTTAGTGGTCGCGCACTAACGAAATTCGTCGAAGTTTCAAGATTAATTTTTAAATTCGTACCAAGTTGCGTTCGGACCAAAAAAAAACATTGTTTATGTCAATATTTTCGAGATTTGACGTTTATAGCGTTCGCACCGGTGTTTGTATATGTTTCAATACAAGTTTCGACAAAAGTTTTAAACAGAGTTTTGTGTTTTCCGAACACTTCGGATTACTTGTTTACTTACAACGTGCGAAATGGAGTGGACCAAAGCTGACACCCTGAAATTAATAGAACTATGGCATGGATTTACATGTCTCTTGAACCCAAAGTCTCCGGAGTACAAAAACCGCATAAAAAACGAGACTCAATAGAAAAAATATCGGAAGAAATGTCCACTTTTGATAAAACGGCAATTGAAAAAAAGTTGAAAATCCACTATAACAGGGAATACAACAAAACAAAGGCAAAGTCTGGTGCAGGTCTGGATGATATAGTTGAATCCACCTGGTGCGCCTTTCCGCACCTTCAAAAAGTAGTGATGGGATTTATAAACTTGTTTTTGGTGCGAACGAAAGTTCAAACATGCAAGGTTTTGAGATTTTTACCTTAAGACTTGTGTCTAAACTTTAAATGTTTGTGTTTGCTGTATTGTTTGCTATAAAATCTACAAACATGTTTTTCTATAGTGCGGTGCGAACGCTAGGCTAAACACGACACAAAAACACAGTTTTGTGTAAGGATTTGCTAAAATGTTTGTTGGTGCAAACGCACGGTTAGGAACGTCATAATATGTCACCATTGGCTAATGGTTCTGCACAAAATTTCTATCGCAATTGATCAACTATTGCTTAAGAATAGTTTGACCACTGTAACAATTAAGCCAAAAAACAAATATTTTTTTTACTTCACATTATTTTGCGCTGGCCAATAAAGAAGTTTATCAGCAACAGGGCAAGAAATTAAAATTAAAAGCGAAAACGTTGACTAACTAGTTGAGGTATATCAACTTAAGATAAATTTGTCCGAATTTAGCGTTCATTTGACCAGTTTTTGAGACTTTCGCTAGCACTGCATTTGCTTTGTTCTAATTGTTGTTACATTGTATGAATAGGTACCACAGTACAAGAACGTTAACGAAGTAGACAATTCACTAATAGTGAAAAAAAAACAAACAATGTCTCCCGCATTTCAATGTCACTAGTAATAAAATGGAACACACGTACAATGCTTTTATAATGTTTCAATCAAACAAAGGAAACATGATATTGAGTCACAACGGGAAGTTAGTCCCTCCCGAAAGATAAACGAGTGTCGCTTTATAACCGAATGATGTTGGCAATTAAAGATAAATATTTGACACAAATAGAAAATTGAAGTGTACATGATTTTTGAGGGCCTACTTCTATATGTGACGTCATCGTCATGTAGTAAAAGGCGTGCGTATTTGTATTACAACTACTAAACTGTATACCTAACACAAGTACGCTGGACAGGCTATGTCAAACAAAACTACGTTTGTTTTTGTTTCATCATCATCAATCAAAGTTTTCCTTTCGATCGCCTCCGAAACTAAGTGACACATTTAGGGACACACAAATAAATAGGGAGTTAAGAGAACTTGTCAAATTGACAATATCAGTATACAACTCTAAACATTAGAGTAGATAGGAGTTATAGTTTGAGTCTTTATATGTGGACCCTTTTTTGACAAAATAGTAAGATACGGTCCAACATTTTCATTTTTGAAAACCTAAATAAAAATCTTCATCATTTTCAAATAATTTGAATTTACATTTGCAAATACTTTAGCCATGGTAATGCTATAAAGGGAAAATCTTTGTATTTTAAAAATAATACGTGAGTATTATACAAAGTTTAGCTTTAGTTCTAGTACGCAATAGGTACAAGAAAATTACCATACAATTTCACAAAACAGCCAATACCGTAAGCGTCTATACATACAATTGTCCATTGAAACGAAACCAGCGGCACTGCATCAAACAATACGATATTACATATCTTGGATCCGTGGGCTTGTATCATGCAAAATTCATGACCACCTACAGAAGAAAGCAAACGCAATAATGTCGAGATAGATAATAATGCAAAATTTCTAATCTGACTATAAACGCAACGCACCGACTAATGAATCGATGAAGAATGTGAGGCGGGCGCGATGTTACACTTCTTGTTTTTAATATATATGACGCGTGAAACGTAATTGGGGAAAATTACTCCCATGGCCTATTGAGCCTAAACATCCTAGAATGTTGGCCGCGATTGGGAAAGGGCAGCGTGGGTAGACTCCAAACAAGGCGGTCCGACGATGTGGCTTTAGAGGAGGCTTATGGCCAGCAGTGGACGTCAGTACATTATCATATAATCTACATGAATATTATTAATATTATCCCATTAAGGTTTAGGCAGAGGTACCGACTTTACACCATAGGAGAGACTCAGCGTACAACCTCTAGTTATATATACGTATATAGGTACCAGTGGCGAAGCTACCTAACAAACCGATTCCCATCGGCTTACTTTCAAACTTACAGCTTTACGGATGTATATCCAGATGCGGCGCATTTGGTACCTAGGTAAGTTTTTCGTCTCCGTCCTCCAGATCGGACATCATCGTTATGACGACGTTAACAATAATGCCATTTCGTATAACTATGTTGTTACGTACGATGGAACCGGAAAGGCAACTCAAAGCGATCATTGGTCAGACATTTTTATTCGCCGTAGTTGCACTAATACTTTATACAGTTTAAGCCGATGCTAGGAGTGATGTTTAGGATCAATAAACTTGAATGGCACGCAGTTATATACAAACTGCATCAATAAGAGGAGTTAGTACGACTAGTTTTCTATGAACTCGTTTATCAGCCGTGTACATTGTGAATGCAGCTTTACAACACCACGATACATTGGTTCGAGGGTGGTACTCAAGTTCGTACTTGACATTCCATGGATGTTGGTATCAATCGTCAAGTTGATAGGAACTGGTAACGTGAAGAACCCCAAAGTGACTCAAGCAATAATCGAACTCAAAAAAATATGTAGGTATGTGTGAGAACATCGTTTCGAACGGGCTCTATCGTTAACACTATTATCGTTAAAACTAATTGCAAGGCAATCAAATAGTGTGTGTGACACGGCGCGGTATGTTAACAAGAATCTACAATTACAAAAAAAAAACGCCAAAAGGCACAATTTATTAGCGCAGACAAAAATGTTTGGTTTTGTGCGCAATGACAGTTATATTCCTTAGACGACTAGTCTATCATTCAGCTGGTATCTCGGCTTTATGATTATGGCACAGTTAAGAATTAATGCTATATCATAGTGGAACGGTTCTTCTTATAGTTAGTCTTATTACCCGACCTCGGGTAAGCAGTATACCGTTGTAATTTACGGTCACGTCGTACATTGCAGCCCGTAAATCGCTCGACACCGCAGAGATAGCCATCGCAGGCGGGTCCAGCTTGCGCTTGCCGGGAGACAGTCAGAACGACAGCATTCTACGACTGTCATCGCACAGGTGGACGAAAAATTACTGAATCATCTGGTCGCAAAGTTTAATCAAAGTAATTATTTTATTTCGCCGAATGGTTATCTTGAATACATTAATGATAAATCATATTATTAAGTCGGCAGGCGAGAGGCTGTCGTCGCAGTTATTGGAGAAATCCTGCAGTTGGCTAGACGCAAAGAGTGTTGAAAAAAACGCGTCCATCCGGCTCGGGAGCCTCGCCTTGCACGATATTAAAAGTTGAGTTGTTATTCCTGGACTTGTTATTCTAAGCCTGTTTGACCAGCGGCGTAGGGGACTTCAACCTCGCAATGTTATTAACTGCAGCGTTGCGCCGGCAACGCATATTTGCAATCATCGCCGATCAGTTTGTCCATAATATTGTAAAATATGTAAGCCACAGTTGGATTGAAATCCGAGATTATTGGGAAACTTCTCGGCAATCCCTTCGAGAAAATTGGCTCTAGATGCTCGTAGAGTTGCAAAACAATATTACTATAGCAAACGAGGAGTCAACATTGCGACATTTATCGATAATTCCGTGACGCAATTGTGTAATGGGTTAGGTATTAACTGTGATAAGTGCCAAAAAATCAATATACCTACAAGATAACATGAATTGTTCCTATCGTTAGTTAGGAAGCACCGTCTTCGGGAAGTAGCGGCGCCTAACGCCAAGGAATGCGCGCACGAGTCTCGTGGTGTCCATTTGTATGCTACACACGCCAGGCCACAGTAGCGGACACGTGTCAAATGACTGCCATAACTAATTATATAAATATAATAAACGTCTATAATACATATTATGCGTGACCAACATTCAGACAAATGCATGCCGATGTCGGACCGCCTCAAGGACGCGCGGAGGAACAATACCATCAGAAATTGTCTTATGTTTGATTCTTTACACATTAGACAATAAAATGTCGGTTAAGAAGACTAAGGTTTCAATGGTTCGAAACATTTGCATTGCTAATGATGATGATGTCGAGCACGACAGTAGAACGTAATAGAGCGTATTCTACGACAGCTCGCTACGGGGAATTTCACACGTGTCAAGAGTTTCATAACTGAAACGAAGAGTATTTCTAACACATATCGCCGCCGCCGGTGATTTTGGCACATGCATTCGGGTCGTTGAACTTGTCAAAGGCGCGTCAAGTTATGAAGCATTAGTGCGGTCTGCCGATGGCCGGTAATGGCGCACAACTGCCTGCTACGCTGTGTAACCAAACACGAGCGAGCACCAACGAACGGTTTTACTGTTACTGTTACTCATCGCTAATCCTTTCGTGAGAGAACTTTCGCGTAAGATTCACTGGAAATACCTCACTATATGGTGTTCAATGGTTTCTTAACAAAGTATCGACACGTTTTCCTGCGAGATACGAGGTGTCTGTTTACACATAAGGCACGGCACCGCTAAAGCAGATAATATTACAGGCCCTGTCATACGACAGGTGGGAACCTTGAAACGTACATATATGCGCGACAATACCGAAGAATACATACATGAATAGGTACTTTATCTAGTGTTCAAATACTATAAAAGCTATATCCCTATCTCACATACAAGATTGTTACAATGTTACAAGAGAATTCGATAAGCAATCTCTATCATCTATATGTATAATACAATTATATTGTAAATAAAGATGTACCTAGGTATTATGAATGATTACCAAACAAATCAAAGATACGAAACAGTACCTTTTATCTTATCTGAGCGATTGATTCAACATGAAATAGTACGCACATTGCGCTGTGATAGTGAGTAAAAAGATGAAAGCCTTACCATAAGACAATTAATAGTTAAATAAGAGCTTTGTTGCCACATAACGTTATTTTTTTTTGCGGAGATTTTTTTAAATATACCTATAAAATGAACTATAAACGTTTGCATGTAGAAATATAGGTACTAAGTGCGGGCCACATAACTACAAGGATCGTAAGTTTCCTTTAATAGCTACATTGGAAGTTAAGAATAAGTTTCAGTATTTTTCCAAACCAAAACCTTTATTCCAAATTTTCTTTTCTTTTAATATTTAATTTTAAAAACCAAATACACGTAATTCTTATACACTACCACCATCGACCGCGATTAGATGCCCCTAAGTTGGTACATTAGTTCGATATGTACATGTTGATTAGTCAGCCGCAGTAGCAGCGTGTCATCGGAAATATCCTCATTATCTGAGAGTAGAGGAACTCTGTCGCGACATTCGCAATCATTCGATCGACGGCATCGATGACTCAGCAACGGAGGAACGCCCTGACACCGGCAGTACAATGTTGGCCATCGGTCGACTCATAGCATAATCAATACAACAATAACTGATAGCGTACGGTGACGGCCAGGGAATCGATAAAATTACATTATTGTTTCCATTGTAAAGTACCACTTATTCACGGTTAAAGTGAATATTACTCAAAACTGTTTCGTGTGTAGAACGTAAAGTATTACAAGCATACATCATTTAAACAGCGCAGTCCAGTGTATAAAATAATTATACTGTAATATCACCAAAGAATATCCGTTCATACAGTTAAGTTCGACAACGGTACTTGTTTTATTAAACAGGTATCTAGTCATAAAGTCAATAATCCCAATAGGCACAGAGAGACATAGAAGTCTCGGTATCGGTGTACAATTCCAGTCGTTCGGCGTGTACAAGCGCGGACCACTACGCGAGATAAGAACTCGGCATTAATGCCAAGGCTGGCGAAGGCTGTATCAGTTTCCATCATAATTATCTGTATTCGTAACTCGGGCGGCTGTCATTCGTGTGGCAAGACATAACGTATAACGACATACAAACTGAATACTATAGACAGTAGTTCAATCACTCCACTAGAGTCTTGCACAGTCAGTGTTACTTCTGCAAGACAACATACCGACAGCTTTAAAACAGATAGCAGATAGTCTGAACAAACAACTTATCGTGTATTCGCATGTAGGTATGTCGTATTATAAGGTGAACCGCGAGTTCAAGGAAACGGTAAGGATTTCGAGCGTTATTTAAAACAATATACTTGTGTACCTTAACTGTCTTATGTTAATAAAAACAGCGATCCCATAAGCTTGTTTTGTTCCAAAAGTGTATACAGAACTAATTTCAACATGAAATTGCTTTGATGCTTTTAACCTGTCCAACATTGCGTATTATGATATATTCAATAACGAATTTTGATCACTAACGAAATACCCATTAGACAATGGCCAGATGATGTAATTGTATATAGGTTTAAATGTAAACAAGACTAACGTGTGTGTTCGCTATTTGGGAAATAATATTCAGTTGGAAGTAAATATTTTATTAAGTTATTCGACTTATTCACTATTTACACATACCTAGCGCTACAGTCGAAAACTCAAAAGGAAAGTGAAGTTTTTTTCTCTAGAACTCTAAAATTCGTTTCTCAATAAATAGTACAAAACAAAGTTGCCTCACGCTATCTGTGCCTATAGTATGCTTAAATCTTTAAAACTTTGCTATGAATTTTGATGCCCTTTTATTTAGTAGATAGATTGATTTTAGAGGAAGTATTGTATAATACATGCATATAATAGCAGGGAAACACTGTTAGTAACGTATATTGGCAAAACAACGTTTGACGGGTCAGCTAGTCTATGTATAAATTTAAAAAACTGAAAGTATATAGTATCAGTCAGGGTATCGTAGTTTCAGGACCGTGTGTACGGATCGTATTATTACATTATTAGTACAAGAAAATTCTGCATGCACGGGAAATGTTATACCATAAAATAATCAAATCATGAATGAAATTATGACCGAACACCGGTCCGGATCCGATTAATTGATAAGAGATGCGATCTACAAAGTAAGTGCAGTCAATACATCGACATATCAAGAAGCAGGAAGGGAAAACGCAATTAAAGCTAAATGTAAATGGAATCGTCGCGAAGGGGCCCTGGTACAAGGTAGTACTTTTCCAATCTTTAGCAGTAGTAGGGGTGGCTCAGTGCCCTCAAGCACTTTCACCCGATATATCGAACGGCAACGTTTTCGAGGGAAGACTTCAACCAACGACGTTCTCCGCTTGCGTAACCCACGTCGACGTCGCTTTGCACAACCCGCAGGTGACATAATTTAATTGATATTAATAACTCCCACTTACTTTCCAATCTCGTTACCTATACTGATCGTTGCAAAGATTTTATGTGATTTTGTCATTTGTATAGGCGTCGCAATGGTCTACATTCGCATATTGAACATTTTCGATGGTCTCATCTCAGATAATTTCGATATTCTTTTAATAAATGCCACAAGTACCTACAACATTTATGCGGCGCCACAATAATTGCGTTAAAAAGAGATAAACTCGATAGCGTTAAAGATACGGAGACACGAATAATTCTGTAGTCATCCCAAAATGGTGCAATCTTAGAAGTAGAAAAAAAGGTGGCGTTATAGGCGCCCCTGTGTCTCGGCGACGGCATGAGTCAGAGGGTGTGCGATGACGTCACACCCACCCCGGCGTCCACCCTGCCCGTGGTGAGTCACCCTCAACGCAACGTCATCGCTAGACGGTCCCACATAAAACTAAAATAACACGAGGCCGACACCACATCTCTGCCCTTCGAAGACAATCTGACCTTGAAACAGGAAAGTTCAATTAACGTTAGCTTCCAGAAATAGGTGTAGCACGGATAGACTTTGCAATCGTTATGATAATTAACCACCAGCGGTTATTGCTTTTATAAATAGCTTAGACAATTTACTTATGACAAAAATGCTCAATAAACCCACCGAGAACAAGATCGTGTCCGGAAACATATAAAATACAAATAAATAATGTTTCTTTCTACACCATTAAATAGGAAAGTGAATTCTTTGTTGCATCACACTTTACGCCTATGCTAATTTGATAAAATCTCTATGTGTTACGACAGGAAAAACTGACGAAGTACGAATGTGGTAAGCATAACACCTACAGCTAACAGCTGTTTATCTTGAGGTGTAAATAAGACGTAGATTACCTAGTCATAGTGGTTTTGCTCTTGAATATAAAAGTGCTATGGCGATCTGGTACATAGCGATCTCTATAGGTATATGGTTCTTCTTAAATCAATAGTATTCAATAAAATATTATATTAAACAAAGTCGCCTCCAGCTACTTGTCCCTATTTATGCAACGGGTGTTCATGCGGTTTTCTTTTCTCGCAAGAGTGAGAGATTTTAGAGTAAGGTTTATTTATATAATCATCATCATCAGCCCATATTTGTCCACTGCTGGACATAGACCTCTCCAATTTATATAATACATACGCATAATAGTAAAGATACACTTATATCATATAAGATGAAACCATCGTAAGTTAAAGGGCGCTAAAGTAATCTCGCAAATTACCTAAAATATAACAGGGATAATCCCACCACCACCCAAGCCCTACCTGCCTCTCGGCGTACGGGCCATTCTCTGGAGACGCGGGCATCTACTTGCTTTTGCCAAATTACCTAAAAGTGTAATTGTTCGTTGGAGAAGTTTCGGCATCAGTTCCGACTGTGGCGAAGCAACCCGCGGCACGTCTGACTGACGGATGGGCGTGCCTCAGCAAGCATCACCGACGCGAGCCACAGACACGTACGATTTTTGTTATTTCCTTACTAACTTTTGGCACTTTCTATTCAGCATTGTTCTTCTCGCTATTATGTAATACATACCAGTATTATGCTATCAAATTCACACTTGGTCTTGGGTGTCGCCGTGGGAATATCAATTCACCAAAGTTGACCAAATTCCGGCTTGTTAACGACGCAGAGGCGCACGACAGATCATTTTGTTATAAGCCGTGGTAGACATTTTTCTTTCTTACGCAATAGGTAGGTATTACTATTCCAACTTTCTCTGGACAACCTTATTGTCTAGAACGTAAATCACTTTAGAGCATTACCTACAAACTTGTTAATAGAAGTAGGTACTAATAAGAATTTGTGCCTCATCACGGCATCATTAATCATGCATGGATCGTGCGCGCCGACACCAACGAGCGCAAATTGCCCCGATGCATACACAGGAAAAGCCGAGGTACGTGAACAAGAACGCATCATCAGCTCAAAGACAGTACAATTACTGCGCTATCTAAATACTTGTGCATTATTGTTGCAATAATTGTGAAAGTTGGAGACAGAAGCCGCTCAGTGAGCCGTGAACGAGCATGTGCAAAAATTGTGGCCCGCTTACGCAACGGACGATTATAAATTTACAAGTGGAATAAAGTCGCAAACGAGTTGCTTGTGAAAACAGTCATCAGACTGTTCTCATTCCGCCATTGTCTTGTCATGATTGACCTTTCGCGAGCGAGCGCTGATAGATTGATGCGAATGACATATTACGCTTTAATGCTCGGTTCATTCATATAAAAGGGGTATCGGCGCAGGTGGAAGCTGAAACGGAATATGCAATCGCAATAGTAATAATGTCCAGTGGATTTTGCAAGTGGCCAGCTAGAGCAGCGTGCAATTTGCTCTCAAGTCACCCGATATTTTGTTGCAACCGCTGCTTAACGTGCAACTGCACAATAAATGCCATATTTAAACTAGTTTCGAGCGACAAGTGGGCGACATTCCTACCTGTCTAACGTCGCTCCAGATATTATGCAGTTGGCACTGATTGAAAGTCTCCACACAGGTAACTACCAACACTCGCACAGGTGGTTATCGCTGTGCACGGTAAACATGAGCGTAAAGTTTTATTTTCAGTTACACGAAAGTCGTAAAAAATGTAAAGTGAAATTGTGAACAATGAACCTTACGGAGAAGTCACCGCCGTCGCAGCCGGGCCTCGCCGTAACGAGAGCACAAACCGCTAACGACTCTCAGGAAACAGACATTTTTATTTTTATGCTTGCACTAGTGTTGCTGAAATATTCGCGAGAGGTCTTTGACCGACAGATTTTAATAATAACATCTTCTTGAGTTTAGGCACACCATAAAACATTAATTCGCGTTATAAACTGATCTCGTAATAACTCACCGCAAGTTTTCAATATTTGTTTACAACATTATACAAAGTGAGCATGTAATTAATTGCCAATGAATTAGTGATGTGTCTAGTATTAGTAGGTAATGTCAAAGTACTTTTTTAGTAAAATTCACAAGTTATCGTACAGAATACACGGGTTCAAAAATAGTCGATATTCGTGACCTTCCTATTATGACTCACCCTCGGCAGAAAGATATATAAACTGTAGGAATTGGATTAGCGGCCCCAAGACAATCTAGTTCTACTCGAGGGGTAACAAAAATAATAGGAAACGTACATTCGCCTAAAAACGCACCTTACACACACAAAAACGGTGTCCCCTTTTGTAATCGATAGAAGGTAATCGATTTTTTTACATTATCAGCATTTGAAGCAATCAATGTCAGTCAACAAAAACTCAATTATTCGATGGCAGCATTTAGTTTGAATCACATTTATAAACGCATTTCATGAAAATTTCTTTAAACTGACCATTGTCACCGCCACATCACTTCTTAGGAGTGTTTGTTGAGCAGCAAGCAGCCTACTTGTTTGTGAACATGTTTGTGTGAGTCTATGTGGAGCCGAGAAGTCGTAATCACTGTCTCGACAGTACATACACTTCCGCTCTCTCATGGAAAACTGCAAGCGCATTGTCCAAGTCGCGTTTTTACTGATGAGAAACTTCCAGCAGCAGCGCACGGAATACAAACGTGCCGTATATGGAATACAGAAATGCACGTATCAAACCAACCTCTTTCCCAGTGTGGAAACAAACAAATTCTTACGTCGGCATGATTTACGTCACATTTTCAGTCATGGGAAAGGTACGCGATACAAAGTTAACATTGAGTTTATCGTCTAAAACAGTGAGATCGTTGTTCATGAAAAAAATATATGTTTCATATTACAACGACTTCATGGAACTAGACATAATAGAGTGACCTATCTCACGATAAACGGTGTGTGAGTTACAGTGTATAGTTATTATAGTGGTGATTGCGAGTGTAGTGAGCGGTCGTTCGGCGCCATCGAGCCCCGAACAAGGGCCTCTGTTCTGACGCGCCTGCTCCCGGCTCTCGTGCAGTTCCCAGCCCGGTCGATCAACTGTGACCTTCATACAGTAAACATCACTGTGTTTATGTTGGGACATCAACGTCTCCGTGGCCTTCGAGCAATAGAATGCTCGTTTTGTGAGATCAAACAGAAAAACCTTGCCAATTGCTAACATCATTTCGCGATGAAAATCAATTAACCAACAATGTAGGTAAACAATATCTTGTAACAGCTCCAACTAGACGAGCTGAATTGGCAAACAAACACAAATTGTTCTCAACATTGACCTTGATCTATCGATTAGCCGCATCTAGACTGTGGCAATTGCTTGGTTTCGACGTTTAAGCATGTTTTTTGCCCATAGAAAGCCAAACCAATGGCAACCAGGCAAGGCCTGCATAATTTTACGGTTCAGTGCGTTAAGTAGCAGTCATACGAAGGGGTCAAACTTCGCGACAGGTGTTCTGGATCAAAGCACAAAGTAAACCAAGTGAAATTAAACTGTTTACATGCCTAATAATTGAAACAAATACCTGGCATAGCAAAATTATTATATTTCTAAGAAATTACGGGAATATAGAAATTGAAAGGCCACATTTCATTCCTTGACTTACTTATAGCGCACTGTTAGTTTCCACGTACGTACATCTGTACAACATTAACTACTTCACGGTGCACTGCCCAACAGTACACAATGAATGTTAAAGTAAGTCTTATAAATGCCACGTGAAACACGACCGTAAATCGATGGAAATGTAGAGCCAGGTATCCAATGTTCAATCGATCAAACATTGTCCAAATGGCCTCAGACTGACGTCAGAAATTGCCGAATCTCTCCTTCAGGCAGTTATTTCTGTTTGCACCAGGCGCCCACATTAGATGACTAAACTGACAAAAACGTCCGGCATTTTAAGTATCAACGAAAATAGTTCGATTAATGGACAATAAAATCTACACCGACGTATTCATAAACCCATTGAAGATCAAGGACTTCAACACGACAAATTACGCACACTCGATACCTTGTACATATTTTGTGTGTAGGTGGTATAGTGGTCAATGCTCATGATATGAGACATTTTATTAGTAGTACAAATAATTAAGTAAATAAACTTGAAACATCATACATGAATACGAACATAGAAAGCTGTTAGAGTACACTCATATGTCGTACTAGTTATAATAAACAGAATCACTTGTCATAATCTGTATCTGGTGATTCATGCGCAGACAGTCGGTCGTTAATTTCTTAAGTAAACTAATGTCCCAAAAACAGCGTGTAAGAATGCAAAGATAAACACGAACATCTCGTGAATTGTAACGATAAAAAGGGTGCAATAACCCGAGTTGGTTTACAATTAAACTAATTCCGTGGCACGCGCCGCCCCGGCCAGAACAAGGTGGCCATTAATCTATCGGCATTATGGAGAAATAACAAAATTCCCATCCCGTGTTTTTATTGTTTGAATAAGGCGCATCATATAATGTAAAGATACCTGAACGGTCGACAGCTGATGATTCACTTCCACCCCAGAAATAACACGCGGTCGTCAACACAACATGTGGCTGTTCGGTTCAGGGGGGCTCCGGCGGCGGTGGCGGCGGCGGCCGGGGCCACTCCGCGCACGCGACTCGGTACAAACCAATAACGTTTTATTTTTAATCTAATGGGCTGTAATATAAAAAAAAAATAGTCGTTTCACACACGACTAAAATATCCTCACTGAGGTGATATTTAATTCAATTACAAAGAAACTGAACAGAATTACGTGATAATGTGTCAGGAGTCATCAAAGAAGAGCAAGTTGCCTACTAAACCAAATCACAATAAAGTAATCATCATAGATGAATTGAAAATAACGGCAGACACGCGTCCAAGATTAAAGAAATGATGTCCAATAAAATGTTTACGATATTCATAAAGCTCGTACGCCTGTTCAGGACACTAAACTGCCATAGTGTGGAGTCAGCAGTAGCCGAGCCGTCCATGTTAGGAACGTTCTGCATGTTTTCAATATCACATGAATGCATCAATGCACACACGCCCATCCATTCAGAAACGGAATACACATGAAACACTTGCAATCTAATAATATGTTGCAAGTAACAGGTGACTCATTCAATGGAGATCCTATACAAACAAAACAGCATTGTAAATAGCGCTAGTTAGAAATAGGTACGCATAAAAAGAACGATATCAGTGTTACGTCCTGTGCTACTGTGGAAAACAAAAGCGATAAATATTTCGGCCGAATGCATACATACAGCAGTAACGCCGGCGCCTTTCACAATGGGACCTTGAACACTAATCTCGTTACCAGCTCTGCGCATTGCTGGCACACTAAGCGTGCCCATCAAGTAGGTACATTCGAAGCGTGTTTCTCACGCGAAAATTAACAACGTCACCGAGCGAGCGTTCCCACTACCACATAATCTCCATAGTATATGTTAAATAGCCGAGTATAACGAGAAAATTATATGGTCGTTATTGACCAATAACATTGTTTTCCGTTGCATATTCTTTGCAAGCGAACTCGGTCGCATGGCCGCACCGAATCAAAATTAAAAGGACATTAGAAACAGCTAGATATTCATATAATATAATTTAATATACTGGAAAATACTGTTTTCACGTTTCTCGAACAATCGATTAGACTTCAAATGATAGTCAGCATACCGTAGCAGATGAGTTGAGTGAAGCGCGACATATCGCCCACTTGGAACGTGAGCCAATGAAGACGGGCAGAGCCGAGGAGCGTACTGCACCACGCAACCTAACACTAGACATACTTTCGCTAAAACGTTGTTGTACGTTGTTCTGCAGACGAACGATTGAAGCGAAGGCCGATCCGATAAATTCTTCCTCACTCGGCCATAACGTTCGTAATGACGTCGAAAACGTTACAATCCGAGGGAAACGCAAGTGCACCGTTTTGATTTATTACTGTTCGTGCAGTTTCATCAACATATTTGTATGGATTGCGTACTTATGCTAGAGTACAACATGTACACCTAAATACGTAGGTACATAGTCTTCACGTCTGTCCCCTAAAGGGGTAGTAGATACAGACAACAAACCTACACTTGCTACGATGCACTTCACTTCTCTTGTCTTAACAACATTCATAAGAACATCTAAATTAATGTTAAACATTCCTAGGTGGAGAAGGCCTCTGAAGACGTGATTAGTGCTAGGTTACTTGACACTCGACAATTGGGATTGAAATAGTGGACTCAATAATCCATTAAACTTCAAGTACACCTTACATCGCCACGTATTTTAGTAAAAATACAACTTGTATCGCTTTTTGCACGTCGCAGAGCAGATTATTAAACAAATTTCATTTTTCAGTCCATAGATCTTCGAGTATTTTTTCAAATTTCAAATTACAGTGTTTAATAATAATTCTCACCTAATCCCTGTAAGTAGTTCCACAGTCCCATATTGTTTGAACTCAGCGCGTTTGATATTGAATTAGATTAAGAGCATAGACGTAGTGCATGGTATAAAATTAGTAGCCCACAACAAGTTCGAAACAAATTGTCAACGTACGTAAAGCTAGCAAGGATAGTCGCATTAAGACCAAATTGCCGGGGCCTACTTACGGTAACCGTTGGCCAACCGGTAACAATGGTGACAATTTAAATTCATATCCTGAATTGATTATGTGGGCAGTGAACGTAAGATTCATGAGGGACCCGAGCGAAGCAATCTGAGAATCACAAACAATAAGATCCGCCAAGGCAGCTTTCTTTGAACCCTGTATGGTTCAAAGACATGTTCACAATTTTAATACATACATGGTGGAATAAGGTGGGAGGATAGGACCTTTCGTTGGCCTGATTATGCCTCACAGATTTTCATGTAGCATATGGAGCTGCCAAGCGTGGCGATTATTGACATTTGATCATGGAAATCATTGCGGGTCGCCCTCGTCCAGCAGTGGACGTCATTTGCCTGATGATTGGAGCTGATGCATTCGCCCAATATTCCCTGAGTCGCAAAATCGGTGCGGAATTTCGAAAACATGTACTAAAAAGTACTAATGAATATAACATATCAAGACACCAAACGACGCTCATCCTTTTAAAAAACTCCAGAGTAATTGCACAACAAGAAGAAATAAATGAAAAGTCAATAGTGCAGGCAGAATCTTGCAGCGAGATGCCGAGAAACCTAACCAACCGGTCGGACACAGGATCGGCAAAGCCGCACATTTCTTACAACACATTGCAACGATGGTATGAGCAACACAAAATGTTAAGAAAGAACAGTAAAGTGCAGTGCAATTAAGCTACAGTAATACTAAAAATGTTTTCAAATTTGTGGGTCGTAAAAATAATGATAGGTAGCTACTATATGTATTTTTTCAATAATCGCATCTTTTAATTTAAAATGATGAAAGATAAGAGGAACTTGAAGACAATGGGAAGTATACTTTAGTTTAAATAGAGTAAAATGAAATTTAAGGGATGATAGCAGAGTTAAATGGATTACATTTCCAAATAGTCAGGTTAACCGGAAGTGACCTGGGTATCATCAGAAGACCAATTGACATCGTAGTACTATCGTAATAGGATTTGCCATTTTACAGGTCAATCTGATTATCTGATCAGACTTTCGAACATAAGGTTTAATGTGTAACAGAAATAGATATTGTACTCTGTAATCTATAAATAATACAAACAAATAGATTTAGTCGTACGGTACGGGCATGTAACAGGAAATCGATCCAATGCCAGAGGCTAATGGCTTCGTAAACAGAGTAACGCTAGTACGGTACACTCAGACGCCGCCGCCGCTGTCGCCACAACTTCCAATTTATGATCGATAACTTTACACATTTCCCTTTCATTTTAAACGAAGCTCCAGAAACGTTCTTCCGTTAGTTCTGAGAAACCTCTGGTTCTATTAGTAGTAGGCTTCGATCATTGCTGCAAGTGTAATCAGAACTTCTCTAAATGTTTATGTTACTATGGTGACTCTATTTTTTTCTTTTTGCAATTTCATCGTTATATTGCAGAAACGATATGCCCAAGATTATCCGACATTAGGTAGTCAAACTTTAATCTCAGTGGAATGTATAAGTTAAAATTAGACAAAATTCCGTAGTAAAAGCCGTAAAATGACCGTGACTTTTCAAACCATACAAATACAAATTTCATTCTGGTATAATGACTAATCACTCACACACGCCATTATGTCAGTTTATGTTTTACTGTTAGGATGTGAACAACAGCCCCGTAATACCCAAAGAGACCAAACCAGAGGCGAAAATACTAGTTTACAGAATTTAGATAATAGAACAAAAATTTCTGCAATAGAATACTTGTCATCGGATTTTCTTCAGGATGAAATAAGTCTGTATTTTGAAAATAAACAGAAAAACTTTCAGACAGTTAACCGCTGAGTCTTTTAACGGACAAAACTTATCTCTTCCGTTGAGACCCGATTTCAAGTAACTCTTATCGATCCCGTCGAATCCTTGGAGATAGCAACTTCATTTCTGAACCCAACAGTATCTTGACAGTCAATTTTACGATCCTTTTCGTTGCACACAAGAAATTTTAAATTGATCAAATTACTCGAGCAACATTTTGTATAGCGGGCCTTTCAAAATGTAAATGAAAATATTTTTAAAGCTTTCTATATGATCTGTTTGTTCACGCGTCACGCAACAAGCATTGTAATGTAAAAACAGTAATCTGTTTACAAAGCAGCATCACGGTTGTATTGTCTGATTTCATACAAAATGTAGGGCAAGTTCCGAGTGTTGCAAATTAAAGAACACCGGTCAAGTGCACGTCTGGCTTCATTAAACATTACAGGTAAGTACACATTCAGTTTATGCGCAGTTTTCAGATTCTACCAAAATACTAGGCTTAATTTTGATTTCCTAGAGTACCTATCGCTAATTTTATCGTCTTAAATAATCGTGCCTATTTTTCGACTCGAACGTTCTTCACAGCGTGAAGCGACTGCCCTGATGTAGTACGTGATTTTAATTCAATCAACTCGACTAGACAATAGAGTGATCCCAAAAGGGTTTTCGTTTTTTCGCTTTGGCGTTCAGAATCGTACGGGATACAGAAAAACCACTAGTGTAGAATAGACACGCAATTAGTGTCTGCAGCGTTACGCGACAAAAAACAAATTACATTTCACCTACAACTTGTCACTCGCTATCGATACACAATTGACTGTTGCTTTACACAAAAAAAAGTATTAACAGACAAACGAGCGATGTATACAATGGAGATACACCGCCGATTTATTGCTCGTACTGGTATCACTCAATATTGACACATATTGTGACCTATTCAGTTTTGATTTGCACTCATCAATACGACTGACACAGTGACACTAATGACAGATACCAGTGCTATTGCAAATGATCTCTACCTGATATGTCCCCATTTGTCTGAGTTGTCATTGACTATGTATATATTTTTTGTAGACGACATGCGTACCGATGATTGCCACCTACTGAAAGCTTTCAATCGGAAGATTTTTTTTTCGATGAATCAGATCATTGGACGTTTACCCTTGACGATTGATGTATAGACTCTTCCGTAGATTGCGTAAGTGTAACTTACCTGAAACGAAAACAAGGAATATTAGTAATTTGCTACTCGCGCCGCCACAACTCTGAGCCTACTCATATGGTTACTTGTTCCGTCATTTCAAATTTCGTAAAGCATTAGAGTACAAAAATGAAAAGGTATTTTGCCATAATATCTTTTGTGGACATTTAAAAAAAATGTTTAGAAATTCAAATTGAAGTTCATTTACATTCACGCCTTTAGAAAGTAGAATAGCTATACGTCCTAAAGAATTCGAGATGATTTTTCCACTCTCGTTTCATCAATATACATGTACTTTTTTTTTTCTAAAATATACCTAGAACAAAATAAGATAAAATTAGTGCTAGGATGATATTAAAGAACCATGTTTAAAGCAAGTGCAATAGTTAGTAAGTCAGCAATAGATGTGAAGTTAGAAATTAAATACATTTGTCTAATGTTACTAGAATTAATGACATACCGTGAAACTACTCAAACTTATAGCAATTTTCTTATCTGAATCTGTGTATACTACTCCCCGTGGATTAATACACATATAATTATCTACTGAGATCCTCTTTCCTATCATAATAATATACCGTATTGTTTCGACGTATTTGAGTGTTCAAAGAATCTACACCCTTTCGAATAAACTCGGTGTAACTTAAATCTAAGTTGTTACAGTTCTGTTTAAACTGGTTATTCCGCATTTCACATACATCTGACAAGTTGAGCGGTGTAACTGAAGAATAGTTATACCGCCGTTTATTATTAGGGTATGGTAGGACCTAAGTAAGTTATAATTAGGAGCCCCAGTACTAGACTGGAATAACTGTATACTTAACACATCTTGTTTGTTAACAAACAAATATCTGATACACAGAAAACCAAAATGTGACCGTACTTTTATACTTAGCATTTGGGTAGGTACGTAATAAAATGTTTACCTAGTCGTACAAATAATGACCAATAATTACACTCATAATTACCGGGTAAGTTCACCATGTTTTGGATTTCTATGTCGCATGTACAAGTAATTAAATACAGTGTTACTGACCGCTTCTAAAGACTTTTTCTAACACCGTCACATCGACACAAACTCACAAAAACAGTGATAAAAGTGGCTACAGCTATGTTACCTACTTGTCTTCTTTCAATAGATGGCAATTTAATGTTCACTTTTGCTCTGCGTGAATACTGAATTCCATTAAAAAACTGCAATGTATTTTAAAATTATGTCGTTACTCTAGTCTACAATAGTGAGTTCTGTGGTAATGTCGCTTTGTTATTGATATTAGTACAGCTTTTAGTAACCATGTCAATCGGTGTGTATGTAGTACAAAGCAGAATCATCATCAGCCGCATGACGTCCACTGATAGATGAGGGTCTCCCCCAATGATTTTTAAATTGGGGGGAAATGCAAATAATCGCTACACTTGGCAGACGGTTTGACGATCGCAGTGGTGTTGTGGTTTAACTCACAGAGAGCGCTGCTGCCCGTCCTCTGGAGAGTTCCCTCGGTCGCCACTTACAACCCCCACGACGAGAAAAGTTCTGCTGAGGTGGTGACGCATGTGTTCCGATGTTCATTTTAAAATAGAGATTGAGAATAACAGAATAAACATATTGTGAGTATAGTAATAACTGTAAATACTGTTTCTCATCTTAACCCTTTCACTGATACATCAAGCTTGTATAACAATAAAACTTCTATTTACTTAATTCGAGTGTCAGCGAACGTGTTAATGCAGATACCAGATACAGTTTAACAAATATTCGAGGCACAAGAAGTTTCCATATCGTGTTTAATTGAAAATGTGTCTTTAACTCGAACCACAGGCGAAACAGCTCCTATAGACGCATTAACCGCAGTATCGTGAATAATACTGAAGTATGTGAAGTAACGTAAGAGGCGACCGAGGGGGCTCTCCAGAGGACGGGCAGCAGCGCTCTCTGTGAGTTAAACTACAACACCACTGCGATCGCCAACCCGCCTGCCAAGCGTGGCGATTACTGGCATTTCACCCCAAATCACGAATGTCATTGGGGGAGGCCCTCGTCCAGCAGTGGACGTTATGTGGCTGATGATGACTGAAGTATGTCTACCTACTAACCATCTGGTAGTTTATACGACAAAACATCTTAGCAAAGTTTATCAACGAAAACCTCAACCACTTTTAGGATGTTTTTAGTAACGTGCGCATTTCATCACGCACGCGGGATTATAGTGATCATTGTGGCGTATCTAAATATAAGCAAATCTCGCATGCGTGATACTAAAAACACCCTATACAGTGATATCAATAAGTAGGTGTTGATTCCAAGAGATAAGATATCGTTGTGCAGCGATTAAAGGTGAGCCCCGTGCAAATATGCGGATTGGCGCGCTTCCTCGCCCCGAGTGTGTGCGGATCGGGGCCGTGGATCTAACAGCATAACTCGTTACAATTACCGCGAATCGTTCATTACCGAATAACAGTGAACAAAAAACTAAAAAAAAAAAAAAGAAATTGCGAAGCCTATCCATTGGCGCGTCAGTCAGCGAGCGCATCGACCTTAGATCCGAAACACAAATTAATATTCTAACGTGAAAGTTATCGCCGGTGTCGTAACATCTTATAAAATATTTATTTTTGGACGATTTTTAAGTAGGTATACAAGTTGCTCGCACTGTTGTCAGCTTTCTAAGACACTTGAGCATTGATAGATAAAGCAAGAAAATGTACCCAAATTTTTTCCGCATCGTCGTGTTTTTTAACAATACAATTCAACGCGGGGTGGGCAGAGGCACTTGCTAAGCAAATGCCCACGGTTTAGATGACAGAGGGTGAGCCCAACGCTGTTTTTTAACAAAGTCCTCCCGAAATTATTTTGTGTGCATGTCGGTCAGGTAGGTCTTTGAATCGGCCAAAATTGTCATAATCCTAAATGTAATAAATAAAAAAATTTAGGTATAAGTATAGGAAAAACAACTTTTGCCGGGTCAATTAGTTATATGTATGTAAATCTCCACCTCTTACCTTTTACCTCTATTAACTGTCACCGGTTCAACCAACTGTGATACGCCATATCAAAATCCCACATGACGTGTGTGATTAATGATTGAGGCAAACAAGTGACCCAATAATTCAGTACAAAATGTTCGACTAAACTGCGATTCGTCATAACGGAAGTTCAACATCATTTGACTTTAATTCGAGTGTTGTTAGTATAGAAGTGCCAACGGTTCTTCTTATTACGTCAATGATCAGCAAAAATGTTTATGTGGTATGTTTTTTTTTTCTGTAGGACTAATAAGTAGTGATGTAGCTCGGCACACGGTAAATAACCATACATGAATAAACATCGATCGATGATAGTGACTGAAACTCACATCAAGCACAGCACCCCAAATCAAGTAGGTAATTACTGTCTCACTGTAATGTGTGTGTAAAAAGAGACAAACTATGTTTAAGCCACGCTTGAGTACTGATTATTGTCTCAGAATATATGTAGGCCACATATGTATATTTCTCCATATAAGTCACCTTATTACCTACACCAAGTATAAAAAATATCATACACGTAGATGCTAGGTGGTAATTTTCATTGTCTTTCTTTTTTCGATTCAAGCAGCTGTATGTATGCCCACAACATCGCAGCTGGAACGATCGAGATCGCAAACTCAAATTAGTCCCACGTTAAATAACAATTTAAATTGCCCCAATCGACTAGACTCGAGCTTGTCTCGTACAACGGCATTAACATATCTCGAGTGAAACATTTGAGCTTAAAGTCTGTGTCTATTATTTATTAATTAGTATATGTTCGATACGGGTCATCCACGCTGTTTCACGACATAGCATAAAACAAACTCGCTTTTCGCCGTTAGTCCCTAGGTATGCTTAAGTATTTAAATGATGTAGTTTTCTTTAAGAGATACATTTATTTTAGATCAAGGTTCTAATAGCAGGGAAACACTGTTAATAATGTATATTGGCAAAACAACGTTTGCCGGGTGGGTCAGCTAGTATTTGGGAGTAAATTTTTTAGTAATACATTTAAGATAAGATACAAATAAAGAAAAGTGATTAAATTCCTAAAGCCTAAAATAAATAATTTATAGAAATCAGTTCAGCCGTTTGCTTGACAGTCTCCTTTGGCAATCGGGTAAAAAACGAGAAGGTTACACAAATTCTAGATAAGCTACAATAATGTAGAAATATATATACAATTGCAAGACAATGACAAACTTGTGTGAATTGTAAAATGTCTATTCGGCATTTAGTGAACACGCTCACAGTGTAATACATAAACACACTAATTGCAACACCGACACGGGCTAATTGCGTGAGCATCTTGCACCTCTGTTAATCATCATAATTATCATATATTCCGGGACATTTCACACACGGTTACCTGACTCTTCAAATTAGGATATCCTGTATGTAGGTAATGCATGTACCTGCCAGAGTCAGAGATACAAGTTTATTTATTCATAAATACACAGATAGGTAAACACCTAGAAATAGCAATAAGCCCTGCCTCAGAGGGTATAAAGCATAAGGGCGTATACAAAAGCCGGAAACCTTAAATACAGTCGGTGCAGACAGAATATACAATATACCGAGAGGCGCTGGTTACGTGCTTTCTTTCTATTTACGCTCTTACACCGCAAATCAAACACGCATCCTTTATCCGACTTGCTCCTTAGCAGACGTATTCAATATATCAATACAGCTGTTCTCGTCGTTCTTTTTCTTATCCATTGAACAAAATTTTGGAGCAGAAATGTTGTAGGAAAACTGTAAGCCATCGCGCTTGCCTGTCTTTCTAGAGCAAAGACAATTACCTACCCGGATACACGCTTATGTCTATCATCTTTTTAAAAAGTAAACTGTGAATACGCTGTGAATGTCCGAAATAACAACAGTGTGGAGCATTTTATTTACGTAAAGTAGCACGCAATTGATTAGACCAAACCATTAACAAAAAGAAAATTGATGCATAAATAATTTTGCTTAGTGCTTAATTTGTTACTGTACAATTCAATTTTAGCGAGCATGCATAATATTATCCTATTTGACTTTATGATATATTTCAACTATCGCATTTCGACAACTCACTGTTACGCAATTCATTGTTGTAGGTATTGCATACTAAAACTGACGTTCATAATCACGACAGAACCTTTTGCAGACATGCTGTCTCTTAGGCAACATCTAGCTCACGGGCTTAGATAAAGATAAATTCTGGGGTGATTCAGCCCTCCTGGACAGGCAATTTCTTTGGCCACTAGTCTGAATTCACGGACACCCGGATAGCAATGAATCTTTAATTGCGACATTCATAAAAAGTTAAAACGTTGACGAACCTATATCAACTTAGACCAGGTACTTAGGATGTGCATTGCTGGTTTGGTTACTTTAATTTCACTGTCGTCGGTTATAAACACAGCGACGCACATCGTTTGTTGCTACGATGCCAGAGCAATGCAACTGCGAGAGTTTAACAGACTTGTCCCCTAGTTTGTTAGTATTCACGTACATTTGGCCAGCTTTATTTGCATTACAGCAGTACTGCACTGCTATTCTATCTTTACAAATATCACGGTAAGACAATAGTCTTAAAATTATTACCCGTGAAAGTGTTAATAACAAACCCTAGCAAAAGCAACACCCGGCGAATGGTAACAAAAGTATCAAGTATCGCGGCATCTTCACCATTAAAAGCACTTTCACTGCCGTTCCTACCTTTCATTATGTATTTCGATCGTATGCACGTTGTTACATGACAACACTCGGGGGGTATAGCATACCAATATCGGCATTAAAATTCCTCGTAAAAAATTTAACGAAAGCGCGAAAGATACGGTGCTATTAACATGGTTGCGCAAGCGAATGCAACTATACTACGAACGACGTAGAGCGGCGTATTGTGTTATAACAACCGCCCTTTTACTTTCACCAAAACACGTTCATCGGCAACTTGGGGTGGCTATTAAAAAGAAAACGCCTGGCATTGGCAGAGGAAGAAAAAGTATGAGAGTGTGCTCAAACGCTCGAAAATGTACACTTTAAATGAAATAACAAGAAACTCGATCGCACAGCTGGTGCAGTAAACCATGCGTAGGACGCATGAGTGTCTGGGCACAAGCACTGAACTGAGCGATATTTCTTATTGTGCACGTTTATCAGTGGATATATCTGTGTTTTCAGTTAATCGGAAAAGATGATCGATAAATACATTTATAAAGTCAAGTCTTTACTGTCTGGTTTTCGCGTACACACACGAAAACTTCAGACATGTAGCCTCCTACACGTCTCCTATTTCTAATCTGACAATTCTGATGTTAGTGGTCAAACTATAACATGAGAACGGTGATATGTGGCTAGCCCATTAATCACAGTAATCTCATAATCTGTAAAAACTCAAGTCAAGACATTAGTCTACGTACACGACTGGGGACGTTCAGTCATAGCTATGAGGAAAAGCACTCAAGTAAATATGTACGTTGAATCGTTCGGAATTTCTCAATGACTGTGGCAAGTTATTGCTTAGTCGCTAAATACTCGTGCTTTGGCCCACAGACGGCGAGCGTTCTCGTCAGACCGGTTTACCGGCGGAGCCTGCGAGCCGGCCCGCTGCCAAACGACATGTTCACTGTACGCCAAACGAAACCTTGCAAAACAATGCAAACTAAACTTCCTTGACTATAATATAACTGACCATGTCTATCGCAGTAAGTAAAGGCAGACTAAATGGAACATCATGTTCATCTCCTAGAGGGGTACTCAGAGATAATAGCCTCTCTCGCTTATCCTTAACTATCCATCTCCAATCTCCATTATTAGCCTCGATTTCTAAGTGTAGAAGTGGCCTGGAAGAGTTCACGTCCCCAAATATTCCATCCACCTCCCTTAGGGAAAAGGACGTGAATTATTTTACCAATTACATCATATCAAAATGAAAGAGTAAATCTCTATAGTACATATATCTAAAATGAAGTATTGTGCAAATTTTTGATTCCAATAATTTGGCGTAATATGTACCTATAATTTCATATCATGGAAGACGGGAATACATAGTATAAAATGCCTTAAAGGTTAACAGAAGAATAGGGCATCGTGATATCAGATATGTCATCACTAGAGCGACATGTCCAAGAAGCAAGACAGAAAATTATTCAGAACTAAAAAGCTAGTCTTATTACGCGTTATAAAAATGCTCGTATATAAACTACTCACGCCGTGCAAACACATTTCGAGGTCACAAATCAACGACAACGGTAAATAGAGAAAAAATTGCTCAAAGTGACCAGACAGCTCTGGTCGTGATGGCAGGTGTACCCAGTAACTTATACCTAAGGTCACAGTCAAAGTTATTAACACAAAAGGCTGATAGCGAAACGAGCTCGTAACATACACCAGAGCGTAGTTGCAGTATATTTCACCAGAACCAGTTAGGAGAGCATCGCCTCTGTAACATAACTACATGAGACAAACGATAATGATAAAAATAACTCTAAAGCCTTTTATGGAGAAACATTAATATACTCGAGCGTTTTAATCCCACAGCGGTGAGACAGAGGCACTTACCTTTATATATATACTACACCTCATCAAGCGCCTTTTATAGAGAAACTTTTGTGTTAACCCTTTATAAAATAGAAAGATATATATCGTATAAGAAAACATAGGCCCGTGTGCTCAAATGTCGCTTGTGCATCGTTTGTCTCTTTTCACACATACACTAATAGAGCGAGACACACGTTAATTGATCGGAGATCCGTGCTTAAGGGGAGTTTCTGAATACGGCGGCCTATGCCATGCATGCAATGACATCGTTAAAAGTATCAGCAATTTCTTCGAAGAAATTGTGCTACGCTCGAGAAGGGTCTAATTTTATGCATAACAAAAAATCCTCTAACATCCATGCCCTGGGGCAACGCTCGTCATGCATTGCCTCTGCACATCGCATGACCTTACCTTCCACCACCGTGGGAAACATAGCTTCGACCGCGGTATGCAGCCGCTAGGTTACTCGTAACAAGCGACCCGAGACTTGCGTAAGATGTGTGCACATGAATCTGATGCGATTATCAATATACCGACTAGTGACGACGACCTGGATTTGCTTAGTGCGTTCAGTTACAATAAAATATACTTTTACTGAGAGCACGCAAAGGGCTATCACATTTTCTGTGACAATTTCGGTATGTAAATAACCTAACTTATTGCGTACAGTTGGACAAGAATCTGGTCTACCACCCTAGGTTGAAATAATGTCATTAAACAATAAGGTTATTTGTTTATGTGTGACAATTAACAACCTCTACCTTATTGATGTTTTAGTGAAATGGAAGTGTCTTCAAAACTAATAGACAACTTTCTTAGCCGACCGTACCTACTAAAATATAAATCCTGATTTGAAAATAATTTGAACAGGTAGGTCAACTCTAGTTTATCTTTGGTATTGACACAACAAGAATAATAAATATTTTTATTATAAAGGAAGCCTAGCCTAAACTACAGTCTAGATATACAACCTATTGTTCCTTACTTGTCTTCACCTACGTAAGCTTTGTGAGATGTAAGTTTTTAATTTCAATAGTTTTGTAGGATTATTTCTCATTAATGTATGTTTGTATTTCAAAATAATACATTATTTAGAGGTAACGAAATATTCATCTAATTTCGTATGTGGGAATATGTTTCACATTCGTTGCGATTGCCAATCCAATTTATAGTAATTTAGTAGGTATATGTAACAAACATTATTGTGTTTGATATTTTTAACGTTATAAACAATCTGTTTCGCTAATTAAGCAATATTATCTCGCAAACGATCGTCAATAATTGTGTTTGTGTAATTGCGCGTGTGTGTGTATTACAAATAAGTATACATGTCATTGAGCAAAATTAAAACATAAATAGTACAATCACGTCGAAAATAAATAAAGGAGAGGACACATGTTCTAGCAATTACTGGCTGTTTGGTCACTGCAACTAGTAATCGTTGCAGTACCTATCTAAATAATTTTAGTTTTATCAAATCAAGGTAAAATATACCTTCTGTGACAAGAGTAAATATATACTTTACATCACGAATTGCTTCAAACACAACAGGTATGTACCAACACAAATAACAGTACCTTTGCCAGAGTAAAATAACAACAATACCTCATTGTGCGTATCAAAATATTCGAGTAACACGTAGGTATCTAACATTCCTCTATCCAAAAAGGCAGGTATCAAATCCTATTGGTTGTTTTTTTATTAATACGTCGATGAGATCATCGCCCACAGAAAAAGGAATCCGTCCATAATAGACCCGAATTTTTTTCCGGACCAAAACTAATACTACGGCTCACGACATAGTCTGTCACAGTAAACAAGTAGTATCCAGTAGTAGGTTATTTTTATAACTAATGCGAGAATACGTAAGTAAACATATTTTAGGGATAAAATGGTATCCTCTCTCTTTAGCTGTTCTCGAGTTTTTGTACGGAAAATTTATGGAAATTGGTGGATACATTTAATAAAGATGCCAATGATGTGAAAGAGGTCTGACGGAACCCTGAGCTAGTAGAGTGGTAGCTCTAAGTATGTATATCCTTATCAAAGAAAGAGAGAAAGAAAAGTTACCTACCCAACTAACTTTAAATATTGATCGTATTTTGACTTTTGACGAATAAACGATTGCTTAAATCCTCCTCAGAATCTAATATGCGTAAAATTGTATTTGTAAAATGACAAAATTACGGGTTTAAATTGGATTGTGTACTTACTTTCAAGGGTAATGAGATTATAAGACCCACCATTGTATGTTACGCGCAGACTATTTTGTAGAATTTAATACCAACACGTAGGTTGTTAATGACCAACGACCTTCACATTATGTAAGCTCCTTTTTTGCTCTGTTTTATAACATGTGGTAACTACACAGTACACATCAATTACTCACCAAATGTGGCCTAAACGCAAATTTGACTAGTAATTCAAAATGAGATTATTGGAGAATTGCTAACACATGTATATAAACCTTCCTCGAGAATCACTCTATCTACGAAAACTGCATCAAAATTCCGTTGCGTAAGTAGTTTTAAAGATCTAAGCATACATACACTTGTGTTACTGATTGTAGGTACACGATACAAGTTTTAGCAGTTTACAAAATACAGGTTTTAGTACTACTAATAAATTAAATATATTAAAGGTATACTTTAGTAACTAGTTATGCTGAACTACACTTTTGCGAATTTCGTTAATTAGTTTGCTAACGCCTGTGTATCAATAAATCCAGTAGTAATAACAGTAAAATTCACTAAAGGCGGCGGTGGCGCTATTTTTACTGGTGTTTTCGCATTCGCATTACTAATTAGAATCACGCAAAGCCTGACAGAGGGCTTTTAGCAAACGATCATTTAAATGAGAAAAGAATAAAATGTAAACTAGGCTTACACGCAGCCTTCGTGTGTTGGAGAATCCTGTTATTTTTATAAGGAAAAAAGGCAACAGAAATGGTATCCGGAGGTTTTAATATCGCGTATCCTAATTGCAAAAGGAATACGATCCAATCATAATTGTCTTGGACCTACATAACTCGTATACTCTAACGCATCAAACTAGGAATCTATATCAATCAAGTGCTACAATTATTTGTTTTCGTTTCACAATTTACCTACCGTACTGATCTAATCATATTCCAAAATTTCTGCCCAGATTAGACAATTTAGAATGAAAATCAATAGACGTGAGTTACTGATACAGGAGACCAAGTCTTGTACATTCTCGTAGTTTCATCGCTCTGGCATCGTAGCGGCAAACGATGCGTATCGCTGTTTTACTACGGGCGACAGTGAAATGAAAGTAACAAAATCAGCAATGCACATCTTTTACCGCCACCATGCCAGAGCGAAGAAACTACGAGAGTGTAGTACACTTAGGCCCCAGTTCTAAAACCTATCATCGAGTTTGGTACAAAACCTTAGTTTTAAGAAGTATACACAGAGCACGTTATGCAACATAAATATGTACGTACTTACTTTCTTAATACCATATAAAGTGCGCATGTAAGTAACTAGCCAGAATAAACACATTATTGCAAACACACAGAAACTAACTAGTTCACGGTCTTCTAACCAAACCAATTGTGTAAGCAACGTCCAAAGAGCACGGTTTAATTGCCAAAATGAAATTAATCGCGGTCGGAAACATCGCTGCAAAGCGTAAACAATTCTTGGAGAAAATACGCATTTAGTTTGTAACTACATATATGCACATACAAGTGTATATTTTACAGTAGCTGTACTTTACTGTAAATCAATTAGGCACCACAGCCAAGTAATCATAGATCATAGTTCTCAAAGTGCAGAAACATTTGTTTGAAAACCAGTAGTCAAATAGTATACATGTTTGAACCGAGTACATATTATGTTGAGGGAAAGTAGGTGAGACGTCACTTTGTCAAACATCTCGTGAAGCATTGTCTACGTGTTGGGACCGTTCCGCAACAATCAGATCAATCTCACTGCGACAGGTACAGGTACAGTCGGCTGGACATAAAAAATGGAACACTACCACTTTTGTCTGGCCTTTCAATACTCATAGTTTCAACACATCGTAAGACGGCTACTATAATACCAACCGCAGCACGGAACGTTCTCACTTACTATTGCGAAGTCACAAACGTATACCGAGTCAACCACCAACATAACTGAGAATGATGGCCGTATCATAAAGAGTTCCATACAAAAAATTGTACAACACAGCGTGTCCGTGGTACGGTATGCAGGCCAAGCCTTGCGGGCACACCGGCCCACTCTCGCGCACCTCTCTCACAAATGACCAATGCCGATACACACACGCACGGACCACGACCGCTATACTTACAACTATAAGTAGTACTGTACCAATTGCTGGTTTTATTCATAGAAAAAAACTCTAGGTGATGCTCCCGATTAATAAGAAAAGCGGGTTACCACGATAATATCTTCTAGTGGAACCGGAAATAAACCGCGATGATCTTTCTGAACAGCCGCCGTCGCCGGCCGGCTTGGCGTTGGCAAAGTTTCCGAAATAATAAAAACTATTTAGGTGATGTACGGTTTCAAAATGTTCCGGGATAAAATTAAATCAGTATTGAAGTAATAGTGATGGAACAACGCGATAATGATACCATGCGAAGCTATCTCATAGTGTTTGCCGACCGTAAAGCATGGCAGACCTTCTTTTTGTTACGCAAATGCCTTCTTGTAGGTACGAGTGTGGTCTAAGCTAACCAGATGCCGGAGGCGAGGCGATATTTTCTAGCAATTATTGCGCGGGCGCAACACGTGTTTTTTGCTTCACTACTGATAATGTTTAAGAGTGAAGCCTTACGGTACGTACTCTTAATTTTTTTCGCAGCAAGTATGTCATGTTACACAAGTGCAATTTACATATGTGAACCTTCATAAAAAACAAAGTCACATGACATATGAGCATTGAAGACTAAAATGTCAGGAGCTAGTCACACAAAATTAATTATAAGATATCAAAAAAGACTGACTGTTACTCAAGGGCAGTGTTTGACTACTGACCAGATGGAATATGCACACAGAACTAAATGAGGAATCAGAGCCATTTATTTTTTTGTACACTGGCAAGCATAGTTAAAGTAGTGCAATTTTAACTAAAAGGGTTAAACTGTTTCGATGGTGATATATATGAATTACAAGTTAAAATGTTCATATAACTAATGGGCATAATGTCCATTTAAACCAAACATCACATATTTGGCATACAAATAACCAGGTTGTCCAACATCTAATCTCAACTTAAACAACCCTTCAGATATGACAGGAATTTATTTATGGAAGATTTTTCATACAACCTACCTTTGTTATGGAAGAGTTTAGATTATAGGAGTAAAAAGTTTCTTACCTCTTAAAAAGTACTTAAAAAGTACTAGTAAAGTTCCTCTTTGTGAAAGTTAAGACTATAGCTGAAATTTTACTAATGCTGCTTGTCCATCTGATTGTATTAAGAATATTATTCTATCATAAATAAAAAAATGCTAAAAATTCTTCCATGACAAGAATTATGTCAGAAGAAAAATCTGGTATAAAAAAATCTCTTTTTAAAGAAATCTGCACTGGCATGATATCAAAGTTTAAAATGTGAATTATAGCGCGAAAGCTTGTGACCACCGCACATGTAACTGTGTTGAAACATCAAGCAAAAAATTAAGGTAAGCTGATTTATCTTCGGTTAATTTTTGCACTATTTTTCGATTTATCTTTGGTTAATTTTCGTCCTAAACATCTTGAAGCGGCAAGAACTTGAAAAGAAGAGTCTTTCTTACAATAAACTCAAAAACTACAAATCAACAGATTCTATTAATTCTTTCACATAGGCAAACTGCATAAGTTTGTCAACAAGCTGCCGAAAATAGAACACAATTGAATTTTAATGTAGTATGCAGGGCTATATTATTATATATTAACAGTTGAACAATAATAAACCAAAGGTTATAAATTCTGTATTGTAGTTTATAGTTGTTTTCATGAATATGGAAAAATACCATGACAAAATACAATTATTCATAACAAAATACTGCAATATTTTATGACTAACAATTGCTAACATCCTTAATTTCAAAGATTCATTCAGTATAGTAAGCTCTTCCATACAATGCAATGTTTATGACAAATTATAATGTGTTAAAGTTAAGAAGGTAAGGCAGGTACTAGACTTTCGGGGTAAATTAAAGCTATATTGTTGTGAAGATAAGATTTTACCAAATAATGTATCATACCATGATGTGTAGAAAAAAATTAGTCTCTGTAGTATATCAAATTTCCAATTCTTACATCTGTTTTGGCCTTAACAATAATTGCTACATGGATGGTTAGCAGAAATTATTTACTATAGCAATGACACAGGGGCTTGTATGCAATAAACTTTCTTTGCGGATAACTTTATTTACTATTAATATTGAGTTTTGTCAGTACGAGACTTGCTTTTTATATATTATCTCAAACTTCTATTATGACGAATAAAATAATTAATACACGCATTTGTGTATGGACGGAATATTACCTGAATATTCAATACAATATTTATAATATTCATATGCTCAATGCTCATAACAATACTTTTATAAAGTGCACCAAAACGAAAGTGTTTAGTAATCAGGTAGGAATGTGTCTGACTTCCTTTTTCGTTAGTAAATACTATTCGAGGGAACAGAGATTACTACTTCTAATGGATTATAACTTAGAATACCTTGAAGAGCAATGTAAAGTACATTTTTATATGAAAAATGTAATTTGCTATATTGCAAGTATGTAATGTTAATGTGAATAAAAATTCTTACCCAAAGTTCGATCCCCCAATTCATCCTGGCTGTATTTTAGGCAATGCAAATAATTCACTGACACAAACACATTGAAACTCCACACTCACTTCCTTGTTTATCCCAACAAATATTGCACAGGTTTCTGAAAAACTAATTTCTTCACCACCATTTCAAACACATCTCAAAGAATAAACATGGCTGACCAACTGAACTGAATGAACTGACTGTGATTGGCAGGCGCGACGACGACGGGAACGGGAAGAGAATCGTTGAATGAATGAACAGTGAACAGATAATCGATTTGAACGAATGAACTGTTTTTACGGCTGACGGACGGGATTATCTAAACCGAAGGGTGCGTTAAAAAGAATTTTCGCTATGTTGCCACGCGTAAAAAAAGTATAAAAGTGAGGAATAAAATCTTTGACATCTGTGTTCTATCTACCCTGAGGAAAAACACAACTAGACTTACAAGCCGCGTACCGCCCTCAGTTTCTTACTCTTTCACTCCTGCATGATTTACATATCGTCGTCTCGTTTTATTCTAAACGTCAGTTTAGGATTAAATGTCTATACTCTGATTTCCAATTTTCTAATTCACTGCTATATAAACTACCAATCATGTGTCTCGATCTCTGTCATTATTATCAATTTCAATCTGACATTCCAGGTTTTATCAACTAACATCAAATTTTGTCTTAGCATCAAACATTCACCTTTGGAGAATAACTTCAACAAATGTATTCTATTTTAGGTTGTTACGTGAAAATAGCGTGGTTGTTGTATAGTACCTATAATAATTTAAATAGGTACATTGTTGTTTATTACTTACTCAGTAGTTTATTAGTAAATTTAAAACGTCATCTCTGGACATCTTTATCTTCCGATGATAATGGTGATGGGCAGGATGAAGAATCTTCACAAACAAATTGATGATAAACAGACTATTTAGAAATTCAGGATTATAATAAATGAGGCACACAAGATAAAACACAATCGATAATTTCATTTTACGCTATTTTATGCTAATACTACAAAAACTTTTTCACAGTAGCAGACTTAGGCCAGGTTACATACAGTACAGTGTTCTTTTCTTAATATTTCACCTTCCAAAATATTTTCTATCTCCGTGATCATTAGACACAAATATTTTGATATGACGTGGTTCAGTATTATTTCTTGCTTGAAGTAAGGAACCATCCGATCGCCGGCGAACCAATGCACTGCGACGCATTTCCTGGAAACATAAACATTAATAAAAAAAGTGTAACGCATCGCTCGGGTTTAATATGCAAGTAGGCATATTACTGGGTAGTTCTTTAGTAGGTATGTATATGAACTTGCAGAACGTCCCAAACCAACGTGGTCCGGAAACAACTACATAAAATGAACCAAGTAATATTTTAATTTATTTTAAAGTTAAATGGACTGATAGACTTATCTGGGCCCGTATATTATCCGGACCTTGTCAGAAACTTGAGGAATTACCGCGCTTTTAAGCAAATCCCACAACCTGATTTACTGAACAGTATTATTGGAAAAATAATAAATAGCTGATAGGGTCTTAGCAGTAGATTTGAACGTCAGCCTAGGTTTAGTCCTCCGCATTCACCCGTGGTGCTCTCCCGAAAGGCAATTTGTGCCTCGTTCGTAATAGTTGCTGTCTCCCACTATTTAGATTAGGGAAGAAAAAAAAACATATGTATGCATTGCAATGCAGCGCATATATATATTTTTTCTTCTTATTTCTATACCGTCTTTAGCTTAATAACTATGTGGGATCCAAGACAGAAGGCTAGGCCCCCCCGGGATCTAGCCCAGTCGTCACTGATTGAGCTCTTGTCTATTCTGAATGCCCCTGTAGATCCTGTCTCTAACAGGAATCACAGTGGTGTGAAAGTGGGTGGGAATATCCCGGGTTATAAAAGTAATATTTCAATACGTTATATCTACCATAACGGGCTCCATAATAATGTGATGACTTGATCTTCTAGATGTTGGAGGCCCCGTAACTGATGATGCCCGTGACGACATAAGTGGACTCTGAAATTAAAACAAACATGCACCTATGGTCAGTGCCCGGGTACTTGACTTGAAATCGGGAGTTTGCGGTTTCAAGACCAGCTGTACTCGACGTCTACCGATAGCACTCTTTTTCAGAGTCTATATACCTGCGCAATGCAATGCTCATACGATGAAGGAAAGCATCGTGATGAAACCCGCATACCGAAAGGTCTATTTAATATTTATTAATTGTCATATCTTAAGTATAAGACATAACATTGGTTGTAGTGGATGAAATTAAATTAATTTGGTTTTCTTGTGGTCAGTTTCTAGGTACAGAACCTAGAAATGATGTTGAAACCAGTCTTACATATTTATTCGAAGGCATTTATGATATTTATTAGATAACCCTACAAAGGTTATACCTAGGCTATGGACGTTGGAATAAATACGCTAGATGAACCGTGGGCACTTGCTAAGCAAGTGCCTCTGCCTATTCTGCTTTGGGATTAAAATACGTGAATGAAAATCAAAGATTTAACCAACTCACCAGTTCTTTTAATGCAGGGACAAATCCAAACTCCATCGGGAGAGGTTGTGTCTGAATGTTATAGGTACCTTCTTCTGAAGTCACTGACACAATGGACGGTCTAGCGGATAATTGTTGCGCAAAAAGCATGGGGTCGGCATCTGAAAGTGTTCGTGTATAATAATATACCTGGATACCTAAATATAGATTCGCGAGCATGGTTGGGGAAATTGCAATGTTGTATTCCGGAAGCAAAAGGGAAGAACAATTTTCACAAATCTGCCTCATTATCATCATCATCATCAGCCCATACTTGTCCACTGCTGGACATAGGCCTCTCCAATTGCACGCCTCTGTGATCTGTTTTCGGCTTCTCGCATCCAGCTTCAGCCAGCCATTTTGCGTGTATGATCAGTCCACCTTGCCTGAGGGCGTCCTACACTCCGTTTGCTGAAATCTGCTTACTGGTGAAGTAATGAGGATTTACTAACAAATAGGTAGTCCAGTTGACAATATTAATGTATCCGGTTCTAATAGTGATTTTTATCGTGACGTTATCTAAGATTAAGACCGCCTACCCCGCTTTGGGATTAAAAGGCGTGAAGTGTATTTATTTTTTATTTTACCTACCTATATTCATTCCTTTGACTACTCGTCTCGCTTGTACAACCCTACCGGCACTTCTTTTGAATCGTATTCCCTTTTCAGCTTCCCTTCTTAATCTCTGACTAGCTGCAGCTGCTTCAGCAATAGCCATAGATGACGAGCTCATACCGCTTCTTTTGAGGTAGACATCAACAATGTGACTCAAACAGATAGCATTGGCTAGGGCAGTATCACTAGGCTGAAATAATATGTTGGTTATAATTTAAAATGTTGTTCACGACAGTTATTCTCAAAAGGTATGTCTTGTTTTACTACAGCACAGACCCACCGAACCAATGTCGTTAACACTTATATCCAAAGATCTCAGCGGAGTTTTAGCCAAGCCTATTGCTCTTGCTAGTAACTCTCCACAAGTTGGATTCGTTTCAGCACTTGTGGTGGACCAAACACCTATAGGCACTTTGGATAGTGGTCCGGATTTTATCCCACAACCTGAGATATTTAAACTGTAATAAAGAAGATAATTATTTTATTATGATAATAAGTAAGTTTAATCAAATATGCATTCTACTCTGTAATAGATATGTACAATGTTTCTCATATAACTTTCGGGGTTTTATGATTCTATATTTAATAGGGTACCGATACTTACGAGATAAGATTACATCCACGTCCAATAGTAACTGCAATATGTGATATTCCATCAGAGCCAAGTTTACTATTTAACCTTAAATCTAACATGCGAACTCCACATAGCGAGTGACTCAATGCATTAGCTAAGCATTCTGCACCGTGAGGACCTGGGAAAAACATAGCTACTTAAAGAAACTGGTAAGTGATAGTCTTGATCTATTTCATCGATATAACATCTGCTGGTACACATACCAAATAAATTATCAGTTAGAATGACATTTCTGATGTTTTCTCTCTTCGATATAAATTTTGCAATATGAGATGCACCGTCGTCACCTACTTTACAGTGACTTACATCAATTGTCTCCAAAAAACGAAGATCAGTGATTGCTCTTAAAATGTATTTAAGTTTTTGGCAATCCATGTCGGTGCGGGTGATTCTATATCAAAAATAGATAATCAGTGTTAGCAAAACGTCATTATTGTATAGTTAAGTAATTACAAACCATGCATTTTACCTGACAATCCGTAACTGAGAACATTTTTCTAAACCTCTAGAAAGGTTCCTTGCGTCATTTAGTGTAAATGTAAACTGATCTTTACTGTAATCAACGCCTACATTGCGTAATTGGAATGTAATATGAATTTCGACTAAATTAATCAAACTACCCAGAGCAGCATGTAGCGAAATGTGGTCTGAAAATCGATTGATACACAGTTAGTTATCCCGTCTTGTAATATAATTGATTATGTAAGTATTTTAAAAGGGAACTTAAATAATTCATATAACCATTTTACAAGTTACCTCTATGCAGTGGTTGAATGTTCGCCTTTTCCGTTTTTGATTTTGCTATGACGAGATGTTCCATTTCCGGACTAACATTTCTTTGTACAATTAAATCTGTAGGTATGAAACTTCTTATGGTTAGTGATTGAATATAGGGACTGCACAAATTGACAAGGGCTGTAATCTGTAATGAAAAAGTCAGAGAACCTCATTTATTAACATTATACCTACTTGTTGGATGCCAAAAATATTAAGGTGGATTTTTTTAAACAGAACCTTAACGTCTTAACAGTTTTTTAGCTACGATACTCATGAATTGAACTGACTATTCCTGGTAAAATTATAGTTATTTATTATGATTAATTTGTTTATTTCCTTGCCTTTTCCGGGTCATAATTTGATGGACTTAAATTTTCTAAATATTCTGCGAAATGTTGTTCCATATAGTGATTGATCCATTTTCTTTCTTCAGAAATAATAGGCCAACTTTTCCATTTCGATTTGTAACATCTTTCCCAAAACATGTCACTATCGATGTGTTTGACAAGTATATCTAAAGGAACATCTGTTCTAAGCACTTGAAGAAAATGTTCGCGATCTTTCGGTACCAAATCTTTTAAGGTGGGAAAACCTGCAAGTAAGCACAAAAATGATATTGTACTAATTCAGAACTATGTAGATACATTAAGTTTAAAAAAAAACATAATTAAAATACTAGTAATACAGAAATACATACCTCGCCAGTTCCTACTTAATTCTTCTATGCTGAGAGTGACTAAAGATTTAGGATGATTTAAATCCCATTGAAAATTCTCAGCTTTTAGCTTGCGATTTGACTCAATGGTACTGGGATAGACTCTGTAGGCTAGATCTGCAGTTTGATTTATAGCTTTTGGTAGTCTCATTACTGCAGATTAAAAATACAAAAGCTACTATGGAACTCAGTAGATGCTTAATGATACGTGAGCAGTATCGATTAAACTAAAATTTCAAACTTAATAACTATGGAAACCGTACTCGTTTATATGAAACATAATTATTATTGTTCAACAGGCCAATGGTTAAAAGTGGTCTATTAAAAGTTTGTAGAAATATACAAGGTCCGCGTTTTAGTTCCCCAGGCCCCTGGCGTTCCTAATTGCTACTTTTTTTTCCAAGGACTCCTTTCAGGGCGATTTTCAAATTGCACTGGCAACTTTTCCACATAATTTAAGACTGACATTCAATGACATTTACGTCAAATTATTTTTGAAATAATTATTCTGTCATGGCTGTCATCACGCATGAATGAATTTATTTTTGTTCTGAAAATAAACTTTATTGTTGTGAATAACATTTGTTGTTGGTGTTTTTAGTTAATTAATTGATAATTACTGTCCACTGATCTGTAGTAAACAATTATAAATATCACAATGGACAAACACAATAGCTCGGAACTGTTAACTGACTACTCCCTGTCAAAAAACGCCAGCTCTGATTCACTAGATACTGATTCCAAATCGAGTTCATTGAATTCAAAGCACGGACAAGACTCCGTAAGTTTCCTTAAACGTATAATATATTCTATTATAATATAATAACCGTCCCATAATCACTTCCTTTATAACGACAGCTCATTCGGAGTTGGGACACTACATTCTCTAAAACAAATAAAATTTGCTGTTTGAAAAACAAATTTATTTTGACCATGAGTAAAAATAAATCAGTGCATATTTGTTTGTTTATGCATCAAATACAATATCAGAAACAGAGGGAGCTTGCCAAGGCTTGTACTTATAAGATTTTTAAAAGTTTATTTTAGTATTGTGCTGGTTTCCAGTACAGGTGCCACACATTGGTACAGTTGGCTCAAAGTTCCACTCTTTGATGTAATATATCAATGTGTTGAGAATGTTCATGAACATACTAATATAAATTGTGCTTTTCTTTATATTTATTCTAGATGTAAATAATAAATAAACCAATTGATTAAAGATTCAACTAAAGTTATAACATACATCCAATATGTGTTGTGGGCTGTCAATTGTATATCTAAAGTGTTAAATATATTTACAGCCTCATATTCTTGGTGATATACAGTTACTGGAAGGCGAAAAAGTTACAGGAGTGGCTCGAGATGTGACTTACTTGTGCCCATACAGTGGGCCCATTCGTGGTGTTCTCAAAGTTACAAATTACCAGATACACTTTCGTCCAACTGATTTATCTGCTCAGAATAATGTTCTGAATGTTCCTCTTGGTGTGGTATGTATTACTGTTGTTAATTACTAGATGATATAAGATATAGATTCGAGTCCGGCTACTGGACGTGTACCAATGGGATTCTTTTTCAGAGCCTATGTATGCAATGCAATGCTTGTACGGTACATAAGGAAAACATTGTGATGAAACCTGAACACCACAAGGTGTGTGAACCCTCTAACAATGGCAATGGGCTCAACCCCTGTCAAGTTGGGTTAAATACACTTGGTAAACTGTGGGTATTTGCTTATTAAGTAAAGTGCCTCTGCCTACCCCGCTCTGGGATTAAAAGGCGTGAAGTGTACATATTTATTTATTATTTTATAATAATTATTAGAAGACATTTTACACATCCTCACTTGATGTAATAACTCAATGCTTTCATGTCTTCTTTGGCCATGTTCTGTTCCATGGTACTCACCATGCTCAAGGTGCATAGGCTTGACCAACTGTGCTGTACATATGTAGTGTTAAAGTCACCAAACAGTAAGGTCTGACTGCAGTTAGGAAATGACAATAACTGTATCTGATAGCTGAAAAACATTTTGTAAGCCATACTTATCACTAAACTAGTACACTTTTATTGAGACCAACCTCAATATTTGTATTGTCTAAAGACAAAAGTGCTCTGCAAATTAACTATCCACTGTCATCACCTTCGGCCTAGGACTGCTGCAAGGAGATTTTCTATGTGGTTATGTACTGTTGAAAACAAGGGAACCCATATGGTGGGATCTGGAATGTGATTGTGGTCAAACACTTGTTCAAATTGTATTTAATATAAAACCTGCCTTCCTCACTAGCCCTCACCCACATCATGTTGATTTCTATAAAGTCATGGTCAACTTGCATGAATGATTTTTTTTTGTCTGATGGCTACCAAATGTTACAAGTTTAACTCTTCAAGTGGTAGTTGTTACTGAAAGCTGATTGTTGTTTTGTTACTTAATTACTAAACTATGTGTAATATTTCAGGTTTCCAGAATTGAAAAAGTGGGTGGAGCTTCTTCAAAAGGGGAGAATTCTTATGGCATTGAAGTATTCTGCAAGGTAATTTGTTATATTGTATATTTCAATCATAATTTTGTATTCTATTCTAAGATTTTTTTATTTCAACCAATGTGACCCCTTTACAGTTATATTATTTACACATCTCTTTGCGTCTGATTTTCCTGCCACCATTAGAGGTGGAGTGTGTTGCATGGACAAAATTATGTAGGTTAGCCAATTTAATTCATTACTCAGCATATGTAGGTGACTCATAAATTTGTCTAATTTAGGAGACATTTAAAAGCATCATTAGATTGCAACTCACAGAATTCTTTCTGCCCCCTTACTTTTAATGAACATTTTGTTGTTTCTCTTTTACACTTCAAATATTTTACATTTGAAAGAAAGTGGTACATTAACAGGTGCCAGTGTAAATTTAAAGTGAAGAGATATTTTTTTTTTTTATATATTTTACGACAACACACACATTGCCTTCATCCCATGTTAAGTAGCTAAAGCACTTGTGTTATGGAAATCAGACAACGAAATATACTTACTTAAATACTTTTTTTTTTATGTTCTATGGTTAATTAACTTCAATAAATGTTGCAGGATATGAGAAATCTGCGGTTTGCACACAAGCAAGAGAACCACTCGCGCCGCGGCATCTTCGAGAAGCTTCATCAGTTGGCCTTTCCTTTATCGCACAGACAGCCTCTCTTCGCATTCAGTTACACGGATACATTCACAGAGGAGGGATGGAATGTTTATGAGCCTGTTGCGGAACTTAGACGTATGGTATGTTGTAATACATCCTTATTAGTAGATCTCATTGTCGTAGGACACTTATCTTACTCCTTCGACATCGGTGTCTAATAGTTACTTGGGACTTTTGTAAAATAAGGTCGCCCGACAAACGAGAACCGGTGACGGAGTTTCAAGTATAGGTTGGTAATGTACACGCCATGGGAAAATTAACTTTTGGTTTTGGTTTTAAACATTGTTGCGGAAGCATATCATGCACACAATTGTGATTGGCTGCTATGTCACACATCGTGAGACTTAGCTTGTTTCAACCAATCGTAGTGCCTGGTATGTCTTGTCATGTCTCTCTTGGAGCGCTTTGCTAGGGGGCTGTAGTGAACGAGTAAGAGAAAACATTTCTTGTACTTTTGGATCCAAACTGTAATTTTTTTAGTAATCTAGAATCCGATACATTTTGGTGGGAAAGAGAGAGAAGGTGGCTCGCGGCATACAAGTCTAATTGTGTTTGGTCTGAGCGTTGCACAATGATTAGATAGTATTACATTAACCAATTAGCACCCAATGTACTCGGAGATTGACAAGTTTTTTAAAGTCTATTACTTGGTAATAAAAGTCAAAATCAATTAAAGAGTTTCTTCGTTCTTCTGGGCGTTAATGGGTTAACATAACCAACAGGGCGTGAACAACGACATCTGGCGCATCACCCGCATAAACGACAAGTATGAAGTGTGCGACAGTTACCCGGCGGTGTGGGCGGTGCCTTCCGCTGCCAATGACGACCTGCTTCGATCCGTGGCTACGTTCAGGTCGCGTGGCAGAATACCTGTGCTGTCATGGATACATCCAACTTCTCAGGCCACTATCACTAGATGCAGCCAGCCGCTTGTTGGGGTGAGATAATAGTGAATTTAAACGGCGTTTATTTAGTAGGGAAATAAGCGCGAAGTTGAATGCAGATGGCGCTTCTTACGCTTGACGCATGTGAACCAATTCAACTGTGGGAGTCTGTCAAATGACCCTGTAGTGATCAACCAATAGTGTTGTTTTGTGTAAAGCGACACTAGCGCCATTAGTCCATGAGTTTTATTCCCTATTAAGACAACAGAAGTTTTATTGTTATAACTTATATGGGCGGTTGAAGAGTTTCTGCCACCATTTAGATTTTTTAAAGTATTCACGCTAATATTTACAATATCTACTCTATCATTATAGTTATCAGTGTAAAAAAGGTAGGTGGACACACTTGCTTATAGCCGTTATAAGGTTCACACACCTTAAGATGGTCGGATTTGTTCGCTATATTTGTCTTTACCGTATATTATGTGTTCACAAATAATCTACATGTTATTTTGAGCTAAATACGTTCACAGTTGAAGTAAAATTTTAATAAGTTAAGATATTTGAAAAATCGTAAGAACCTGATTAAAAATACAGTTTCTTTTATTTTCGATCCTCATCAGATATTTATTATAATTATCCGATTCATAATTCTTGAGAAAATTAAATATTATTATATATTTCATAATATGCAGTCTTAAAAACAAGAACAAAATAAAAAAATATAAACATTTCAGGTGAGCGGCAAACGAAGTCGCGAAGACGAGCGCTACATACAGCTGATAATGGATGCGAATGCGCAGGCGCACAAGTTGTTCATCATGGACGCCAGGCCTAGCGCTAACGCTATAGCTAACAAGGCTAAAGGAGGCGGGTGAGTCATCTCAATGGAGAATTTCGAAAACTGCTAAAATGCCGTGACTGCCGTGCAGGCGCATGGACTACTTGCACCATTTTTTACCGCATGGACTACTTACACCTTTTTTTACATAATTAGGTATATTGACATATATTTCAGCACGAATTTCTTTATTTTTTATGGAATATGTTTTTAAGTGGACAAATATGGGCTGATGATGATGATGTTTTTAAGTCGTGGTTGATGCATTAAATATTGATGCGTGTTATATGATGTATTGAAAAATATGCGCTAATACGGAAATTAAAGAAACTGTCAGGGCTGCAGCTTTCAGCTGTGAAAAATGGTATAGTGGCCAGGGTATCAGATAGCGGAAGTCGACTTTGTTTTGTACTGTATTGATTTATTTTTAATTCTACAGTTACGAGTCAGAGGACGCGTATCAGAATGCTGAGCTGGTGTTTCTCGACATCCATAATATACACGTGATGCGCGAGAGTTTGCGGAAACTCAAAGAAGTATGCTTCCCCGTCATCGATCAAAACAAGTAAGTTTTATATATACGTTGTCATAAGAACTTTAATGAAATAAGAACCTACTTCAAGCAGTAAAATTTGACAGATCTCATGGATGCCAGTGTCGGTACTGAACTAAATATAAAAGGAGAAACACCACCTTTATTTAAGAAACATACAAATCTGTTCACCCAATCAAAAGTTTTGAGGTCACAAAAATTTAAAAAAACCATTGGATAGAGAACGTCTTCCTTTTTTTATTGAAGTCGGTTAAATAGTAGACGCGTCGCGCAATTTCGGATCCGGAAATCAAAAGTACGCTTTGTGTAATGTTCACCGATTTTTCGCAGATGGTTCAGTGGAATCGAAGCTACCTGCTGGTTGAAGCATATCAAGTGCATTCTGGCGGGAGCTGTTCGGATCGTTGATAAGGTATACATTCTAACAAATAGGGGCCAAGTGTCCACTTTTTAGGTCCGCACCTATACTGAAACAATAGTCAGTAATAAACTGTTGATTGAACGTTGTTTGTCTCTTTTACACAAACAAGATGTAGATTGAGCTAGACAAATATTATTTAATCATAGAAATGTGTTGTGGGGAAGTTTCAGAATACAAACTTGTGTTCGTTATCACTAACTTATAGGGACCCCTAGCCAGTTTTATCGGTTAGCAATACACATTTTAATAATAAATTAGTTAGCTAACCTCTAAAATTGGCTAAGGGCCCTACAAGTTAATGAAAACGGGCGTTAGAGTGCCGTGGTCAGCAAGGACCTCTAAAAACTCGGACAATCCACAATACTCTCTCTCCTCGACTGTTTTAATACTCAGTCCTCAATGTTAATAATCGTTAGTCTTTACTTAGTGAGGCGATAGGATCTCAGAGGTCTTCATTTCACGAGCATAGGGATCTTACAAAGGGTGGCAACCTTCATCCATTTAGCCAGATTGGTACTCGCCACTGCCATCACCATCACCTCCCGATAGTGGAACTGCTCTCGAGGGCCTTTCATATGATGTCTATTCTCTCTCTTTAACATACTTACCTGTTTCAACCCAATAGTTTGTGCAATTGATTCACTAAACATCCTATATCTATTCTCTCTTTTCAAATTTAAGAGAATAGTTTCTTTGTTTGCTTGTGTTATATAAAATTCTAAACTTCATAATCTCAGGTAGAAAACCAGAAAACGTCAGTGCTGGTTCATTGTTCAGACGGCTGGGACCGCACGGCGCAGCTCACGGCGCTCGCCATGATCATGCTCGACCCTTACTACAGGACGCTGAAAGGCTTCGAGGTACTCATCGAAAAGGAGTGGCTGTCTTTCGGACACAAGTTTCAATTGGTGAGATATCAAGTACTATTCCTGTGGTATATACGGTACATCACTACCGTTCGAGACGTAACATCTCTCGAGGTGTTGTGTGGTGTTTCCATGTTGTAGTAGTGTCTAGTAATTTCGTGCTTTCTGTTTACTGATGACCAAGTACTGTTTTCGGCATTGGCAAGTGAGTTGCAGGAGATAGCAACTCTTATTTATTGTAAGTTTTGTATGGAAGGGTGTATAGAAAAATGCTGAAGTATACATAATATGTATACTTCAGCATTTTTCTTTCTTTCTTTTCAGATATATTATATCAAAGGAAACAATTTAGCATGGTGCAATATTAATTTATGTAAACATAATTGATCAAATCGACGATGTATGTGATGTGTACAAGGATCGTAGGTATAGGTTAAAAAACGTGAATTGGAATAAAGATGGCGCTTCGTATGCTTCATTCATATGAAACAATAAAAGGGATGCAATCTGTCTAGTTAACTATTAGTGATAGTCCATTAACCAATGGTGCTATTTCGGGGCAACTGAAACTAACATCTAGTTTTCATCTCCATAAGCATAATAAGCGATGTATGCTCCGATATTAATTCACATGTTAATCTCTTATTAATATGTGACTCAATATCGGAGCAAATAAAAATTGGTTGCACCATCATCATTATCATCAGCTCGTATTGCTCCACGGCTCGGTGGACATAAGGCTCTCCAGTTGCTCGCTACTGTGAATTGTATGCGAATTCTTGCATCTAGCTTCTGCCAGTCATTTTGCGTCACCTACCTATATACACTAAGACAGACATTAGGCGATACGTTTTGATCTCAGTTTTACCACAGTCATGATTGTGATTGACGTATTTCCTATCGTCTAATATAGTGAATGATGTTTGAATTA
>SJJU01072254.1:0-24072 GCA_012932125.1 Conopomorpha cramerella
TCGTACGGTGAAGGACAACATCGTGATGAAACCGCGCACCACAAGATGTGTGAACCCTATAACGGCGATGGGCTCACCCCCTGTCACGTTGGGTTAAATACGCTTGGTGAACCGTGGTTACTTGCTTTAGGAAGTGCCTCTGCCTACTCCTCTTTGGGATTAAAGGCGAAAAGTGTATTTTTTATATTTTTTTTTATGTATGAATGTAGATGAAGCGAAAGGGGTATGTCAGGACCGTGACAAATGGAGATCTGTAGTCTCTGCCTACCCCTCTGGGAGACAGGCGTGAAGTGTATGTATGTATTAGACATAGGCATTTTTTATTTCGACACACAGATAGAGTGATTCTTGGGAAAGCTCTATACAAGGTTACTTGTAACTCGACGTATTCCTGGTATGGGGTGATAGAGGAGTTAAAATTGCAATGAAATAAACCTCCATCATTGTTTTCTTATAATAAGCACTAAGTTTAAAAAAAAAATACTTCCGATATTTTATTAAATTTGGTTGTTCTATTTTGGATATTTATAGTTAAACGTGAGTTTACAATAAATAAATGAATAAAGAATCACAGTAAATAACTCATGGTTTTTATTTTACAAACTTTTTCATGCAAAATTCGGAGAATTTCTAGAAAATATTAAAAAAAGTAAATATCTCAAGAACCATTAATTTCCGACCATATAGACGTTTATTTTATTACATTTTAACTCCTCTATCACGCCATACCAGGAATACGTCGAGTTACAAGTAACCCTGTATACTGCGTGTAAAAGGACCCCGAGTAATGGTCTTAGAAACGTTGTTCAAAATTAACAACTTTTACTATGGTGACAATGCGTGTAAACGCAAAAATATTTTTTTTTCCAAAAAATGAAATTTTTTTTTCCTCGCGCGATGACTTTTTGTGTGGGGATTGTAATCTTTTTTTAATTTCCCCAAACCCTTCTGTGTTCATTTATTTCTGAAATCCTTCATCAGACCCCATCCCAGGAGGTTGCAACAAATTGACATTTTTTTTGCCTCGCGCGATAACATTTTGTGTGTGGATTGTAATCTTTTTTTTTCATTTCCCCAAACTCTTCCGTTTTCGTTTACTTATCAAATCCTTCATCAAATCCCATTCCAGGAGGTTGCAAAAAAATGACATTTTTTTTGCCTCGCGCGATGACATTTTGTGTTTGGATTGAAACCTTTATTTTTAATGTCCCCAAACTCTTCCGTTTTCGTTTATTTCTGAAATCCTTCACCAGATCCCATTCCAGGAGGTTGCAACAAATTGTCATTTTTTTTGCCTCGCGCGATGACATTTTGTGTGGGGATTGTAATTTTTTTTTTTCATTTCCCCAAACCCTTCTGTTTTCATTTATTTCTGAAATCCTTCACCAGATCCCATCCCAGGAGGTTGCAACAAATTGACATTTTTTTTTGCCTCGCGCGATGACATTTTTTGTGGGGATTGTAATCTTTTTTTTCATTTCCCCAAACTCTTCCGATTTCTTTTACTTATCAAATCCTTCATCAGATCCCATCCCAGGAGGTTGCAACAAATTGTCATGTTTTTTGCCTCGCGCGATGACATTTTGTGTGTGAATTGAAAGCTTTATTTTTAATTTCTCCAAACTCTTCCGTTTTCGTTTATTTCTCAAATCCTTCATCAGATCCCATCCCGGGAGGTTGCAACATGGAGTTTCCATTACCGATCTCGCCATTCATGGAGACGACCTTCAATGGGGATTACATCTTTGCTGATGCCGCACCGCCCAAGTTGGCGAACGACAGCGGCTGCCATGGCAACTTCGACCTTCGGGTGTACAGATTGTATCTGGCTGAGGGCGACCTTACCGAGGAAGCGTACTTCGACGGGCTGATGAAAATGATGAGCCTGGAAGGTGTCCTGAAGAATGGGGAATTGGTGAGTTAAGTTAGGAAGAGTAGATGATAGATCAGATCGTCATCGCGTCCTCCACTCGTGACCACGACGCATGCAACTGCGTCGAAACGTCGAGTAAAATAACAAAGGTTAGCTCGAGCTTGTCTTTGATTATTTTCCCACCTATATGTATACCCGGTGAACAATATTGAGTTATAATGTCTGTGCGCTTACCCTTAATCAAACAAAGGCTAGTATATCGCCACTTGGCCAACACATACTTTGAACCTTATTGAATGTCTTCACTAGAATTATCTGTAAATTTCAAAGAAGTTATCACAGCATAATGACGTGAGGTATGTAACACTACAGGATGCATACCTATTTAAACAGTAAACAATAATTTCACATTGTACTTAAAAGCTAGATTTAATGATAAACTTCACCCGGGTTTGTGTGATGGAGTCGGTAATTAGAATCATCATCATCATCAGCCACATAACGTCCACTGCTGGACGAGGGCCTCCTCCAATGAGATCCGTCATTTGGGGTGAAATGCCGGTAATCGCCACGCTTGGCAGGCGGGTTGGCGATCGCAGTGGTGTTGTGGTTTAACTCACAGAGAGCGCTGCTGCTCGTCCTCTGGAGAGCTCCCTCGGTCGTCTCTTACGACCCCCATGACGGGAAAAGTCGTGCTGGGGTGGTGACACATGTATTCTTTCGCCGTCACCACACGGCTTCTCTACAGTCTCTAATAAACCAACATAACATTTCAGCAAACTAAACGGCCAGACGGCAAAGGAGAAGGAGGAGGACTCCCGCCTCACGACCCTCATGCTGACCATCTTCGTGTGTTTCCTCGCCTGCTTCCTCCCGCTGATGATCATGAACGTGGCCGACGACAACGTCCAGTACCCCTGGATACACATCATCGCGTCGATACTAGCGTGGGCGTCCAGCGTCGTAAACCCCTTGATATACGCGGCGACGAACAGACAGTACCGCGCTGCGTACAGCAACCTACTGAAATTCTGCAAGAACAACCCAGTCACTAAAAGGACCACGTGGGGCAGCAGGACCATGGGGCAGTCGTCCAACTCGCCACATTACAACGAGAAAAGGAACCCGCTGAAAAGCGACAAACCAACGAAATCATGAGGTCGTATAAATGGTTGGTCGGTGTGCTTTCACTGCTGATTTGCACTGTAATACAATGTATTAGAGTTCAAAGCGCAACTGGGGATTTTCTTCCATGACAGTTATTTTATTTCTAATGAGAAGTTTTCTACAAAAAAAATCAATCTGTCAAAGATAGCTGGAAAGGAAAAAGTTCCAACTACTACATTCTATGATCGTTCGTCTGCAAACTCGCTCTTTTATATGTTGTTTTTTTTTTAAGAAAACTTCTCATTCATTCGTCAATGTCTAATCATACAATATTTTTCAAAGACTGGAGAGGGAGAAGAAATATTGTCAAAAATACGATATACAGAAAAATCCCCAAGAAGAGAAGAGTACGTTTATTCCCAGTAGAACCATTAACAGTTCCTTTTTTAAAGAAAATTGAGACTTGTACGAAAAAAGAACTGTTAAAGGAAAAAGTGGGAATATTAGATGACATATTAAGGTTCTCTAAATTGGCACAGGCAATGAAGCCATACAGCCAACACTCGAATTAAGTATAATTTTTGTTTATAAATAACTTAAATCGATAAATGATTCTCTCGAATGAATCTCATAATTTAATCATACCAAATTTAGCCACGTAAGAAGAAGATTGTATCTTATTTATGATTTACTGATCTATTTTACGTTCTACGAATCGAAATAATAAGTATTAAGGAATTCACAGTCCAAAAATTTCATCTATATGTCGCTAGTTGAAGATCAAGGTGACTTCTGTCAGTTATATTTTAGTACGTATTTTATTATTTGGGTAAGTTATTCAACTTTCAGATACTTTTGGAACATGTAAACAAACGATTAACAAAAAAATACTGTCACTTTCAATATTGACTGCTGGAAGTTAATTTCGTGAACATTTATCCCCCCTAATACAACTAGCGCCATCTGTCATAACAAGGTCACAGAAAAATCCCCAATACCTACACATCTTTGAAGGATATTAACTCATTAACGCCCAGATGAATAGTTACACTTTACTTGAACTAGGAAAGGGTACAAGCAAAGAACAAGAATGTCACATTTTTTTTAATTGGAAGAAACTTATTGTCTATGGTACTTTTATTCTGAATCATTAGCTTTTAAAGAAAACAACTAGATAGCGCAAAAAAGGCGGTTTTGTTTTTGGTTGAAAGGAAACAAACTAGGTATGTCCATGACTTTCAAACTTTTGAATGTGTATTTCTCAAAATCAACTCATTTGTACATTCCCTATTCTTTGTCTGTTCACTTGGTTCCCTTCACTTGGTTTTGACTTTTATTACGTAGTAATAGACTTTAAAATAACTTGTCAGTTCCCGAATACAGTTGTTGCTAATGGGTTATCCCTGAATTATATAAAAAGGCAATGCCTATTTATCACAGTAAAATATGCTGTTCTTTTGTACATATTATAAGCTTTTCAATAAAACCATTTGTAAGAAGATATAATTTCGCGGAAAAAGTCGATCCTAATATTCCCATTACTCTATGTGGTGGCAATTCTGGGACTTGTGTTTTTCCAGAACAGATAATGGTTATTGTGAGTAAAATAGTGACACAATATCCAACAATTTCTGTTTTTGATGGGAATATTTGGAAAAACCTGGCGAAAGCATTAATTCAGTTATTTTTTGTGGTTAAACCTCTTCTTTGAGAATAATGTTAATGAAAATATGGTTTTATAATGAAATAATAGATAGATAACATTTATTTAGTTCACAATAAAACATAACAACAAATTAAATAACAATAGAACATGAGTATAATACCGTGCTTCACGCGGAGAAAATAGGCTTCGACTCAGCTTAATGTCACCCCTTAATGAAGGGGTATAGTAATACAGGCTACATACCAAAAAGTTTATTAATAAATATCTAGTGTTGTCAAAATATCGATATTTGACTATATTTTTATCGACTGAAGACAGAATATCGATAGTCAACTATCGATAACAACACTAATCATAAGGTATCGCTAAGAAGGTGTTTCGCTGGACCAAGTTGAAGAAGAAAATCCCAAAGAATAATGGGGTGTTTTCCATGACATTTTATTTGACAGATTCAAGTGCAAATAATGCAACATGCATTATTTATTTCACTCATGTCACAATTTGTATGGAAAGTGTGAAAATAATGACAGATGTAGAAACTAAATACCTTAGACCAAACACAACTATGTTAATAGTTTAAACCGGGTGTTACGGCGCGAAATTAACCAAAGACAAGCATTCGGCTTACCTTCGTTGTTTGCCCGACGTTTGGACACAGTTACATGTGTCGTGGTCGCGAGCTGACCCCGGTTTAAACCACACATGTCAAAAGTGTCTAGGGTTCAAGTACATTTTAGAAGATTTCAATCAAGAATATATTTCACAAAATCTGAATTCATTCATAATTTATTCAAAATGAGATAAGTCATTGATACAGGCATGGGGAATTAGGTAGGATACCAATCCAGAAGATTACATTTGATTTAAATAAATTAGATTTTTTAGAGCTAAAAATGTTCTTGATCCCTAAACATTTTTCATGTGTGTACATGACATACTGTCAACAAAAAAAAAACAAAGTTTGACAGTAATGACAGTTCTCCGCCCGAAAATCTGTCAGAAAAACGTCAAAGAAAATTCCCCGTTCAAACAAGACAAAGGTTATTAAATAGACGCGTACTTCTTAGTAAGCTCTTTTCTTCCCTTGCATCCATGAACATAGAATACAGCTCTCGTTTCTGTGCATTCGGCGTTCTTAATTGTTTATTCGCTTATTCCAGCGATTAGGCGTATAGCTAAATACTGCGTGTAAAAGGACCCCGAGCAATCTTCTTAGAAACGTTCTTGGGCTCGCCGATATGAACAACTTTTACTATGACGAAAATGTGGGGAAATTGACATAAAAAAATCCCGACAGTAAAAAGAGCCCAACAACGTTTCTAAGATCATTGCTCGGGATCCTTTTAAACTCTGTACAGTTAACTAATTAGTTTTTAAAATGCTTAGATAAACATTCTTCGTGCATTTATTTATGAATCACCTACAAAACTACTTATTTGTATTTACTTATTTAATTTAAATTAAAAAAGAAACACTAAAGAATAGCCCACATTCCTTTAGTTATAGTTATAACGAAAAATTAAACATGTAAATGTAGGAATTGTAAGACAATGCAAATGTACGATGTAAGTAAAATATTATTAAATTAGATTATTATTGTAGAAAGACTGAATTAGAAAGAAAATACTTTATTAGCGTCGACCAAGTTTAACTTACCTTATGTTAGTTTGTTATAACTTACCAAAGCACTGTAATGCATTACCTATTTCATAGTAATATAAGGTATCTAACGACGAGTAGGAAAGGAACTTGGGTAGGTTGTCTATAAATATGTCTGATGGGGGCCAAGTGTAAAAAGAACCCTGACGCAGTGGCGTGCACACCATACAGGCAAAAAGACACTGCCTACCTTAATATTTTGGCTTTCCCACCTAATAATAGAGATATCGCTAGATCTTTTTTTGTTGTACTCACGACATAGGCTAACGAAGGTCCTGTGTTTTGTGGGTGAGTAGACAAGACGTAAAGACAAGTTACCTGTACTTATGAGTCAATCCTTGGGGATTACTGCCTACCTTGTCGTAAAAGCCAGTGCACGCCACTGCGTACGTATGCACTTATAAACGTTGTTGGGCTCGTCAATATGAACAACTTTTACTATGGCGACAATGCGGGAATATAGAAAAAAAATCATCCCCATGCAAAACAGATTTTTTTTGCCTCCAAAGATGACATTTTGTATGGGCATATACCATAATTAAAATAGAAGTACTTGTATAGCCAAATAAGTACGTATATTATATCAGTGGAGTGATACGATTCGAAATGTCAATTTAATCTTAGAATTATCCAGAAAATAACAGGTTTAAAAAGCTTATATGAGGCACAGTTAAAATAAAATCATTCATGTTCAAGTTCAATCCATAATTTTTATTACAAAAAATAAACATTTGGGCAAAAATAAGCTTCCATAAAATATGTACACACATAAGTGAAACTCATTATTCTAAAAACCCCTATATCTTCATACTGATTGGTCTTGGGTTAGGCCACTTTAGCGCTGACGGTCTCATATATAAGCCAAATCAACAGGTAATAAAGCCTATACTGAAAATAAAAGAGTTTTGCATACGAGACGAAAGGCCAGCTGCAGCCCTAGAAAACGCGCCAAGAAAGACAAGACATAAAACAAATACGCTCTGTGATTGGCTGCTATGTCACACATCGTGCAAATAAGCTTGTTTCAACCAATCGCAGTGCCTGGTACCTATGTCTTGTCATGTCTTTCTTGGAGCGCTTTGCTATGGGGGCTAATGCGTTATTGTTCACCATAAATTAACCTAAAGACTTCTTTATAATGTTTTGGCTTGCGTAGCAGTCTCTTGTCCACTGCGTTTGCTGGCAATACTGGCAATCTACTCTACGCAGGTACAGTACAAGGATCTTTTAGCGTGTGGTAATAGTTTGGCATACAAATCCATTATAATACCAACACAAAGACAAAAATAAATACAATGGCAATACTTATCCAATGCATCTTCTTTTTTTTTATCACTATGAACAAGCGTTTGACCACCACCCTGCCTGATGCTAAGCAGCGATGTGGTCTACGATGGAGCACACTTGTTCAGAAGGTACCTATTCACCCGCGACTTGAAGACCTTCAGTCTGTACCTACTGCGCAGGAAACACAGTACTCACACGCCAAAATATCTTTGTCGGATTGTAGGGAATTGCAGTCATAGGTAGTATATCTTGCTCTATCACTCCTACATGTTTCCATATCTTTGTCTCGTTTCATTCTAAACGTGATTATTGGATTTACTAGCAAGTGGTACTATAAATTCATATCTGATTGTAAAATGGTTGTCTTAAGCCGGTAACTATAGATAATAGGTAGCCTACTATACCAAAGTTTTTATCATTTTGTAAATAAAAATAAATGTGTATTTATAAGATGTATTTCTCTTTTCACTCCCGTACCTACAGTTTTAGGCATTTCACAATGGGGAATTATCTTTGACGTTTTTTTGACAGATATTCGCGCGGAGAACTGTCATTACTTACATACTTCCAAAGTTTGACAGTAATGACAGTTCTCCGCCCGAAAAACGTCAAATAAAATTCCCCATTAAGGTAAACATCTTGAGGAAGTGACGGCGTACCTACATATCTACGTATGTACATTCGTAAAACGCGACCTATATAAGCAAAGCCAAGCGTGGCGATTACTGGAATTTCACCCCTAATGACGGATCTCATTGGGGGAGGCCCTTGGCCAGCAGTGGACGTTATGTGGCTGATGATGATGATATAAGCAAAACCAACCAAATGGTAGGATGGGTATTTAATAATAATAATAATATATTTATTTCAGATTTACAATCCATATTTGTTAGTAACAACTAGTGTTAGTAGGTGAATAACATACAATTGAAAATATAATAAAACTAAGCAATTACCTATTTCTTGGTGTGGAGCTGCACCCAATGCTTGAGCATTGGGGAGTCCCACCGATCCACTAACACCATCAACATCCCATTTATTTGCTTAGAAATTGGCAGATTCTTGGGTGCAGTGAAAGGTAGATTCTTGAGTGCAATGAAGTAGGTACTACCGGAGAGGATCTCCGGACACATCCAGCTTAAAACCGGAACCAGACGGTGTTACGTTCAGGCAATCCTTAACCGAGCTTAGCATTGGCAATCCAAAGTACAAACCGATCTGTTATTGGGCAGTTGCGTACCTGACGGGGCCCTTTGGTGTAGTGGTCAGTATGTCTGCCTCTATTCCGAAAAGTCGTGGATTGCATTCTCAGTACCGCTGACAGGTTCTTAGGTGATGAGATTTTAATTACTTGTTGGATGTATCTCGCTCGGTGTTTTATTTATATAAGTATGCATAAAAAGATATATATTTAAGCAAGTATATTTCGTTGTCCGAATTCCATAACACAAGTGCCTTAGCTACTTAACATGGGACGAAGGAAATGTGTGTGTTGTAAAACTATTTATTTATTTAACATATTTGGTTTACTATATCTATATTTTGATTCCAGCCAGTCTGCCTATGTCCAGCAGTGGACAAGTATGGGCTGAGGCTGAGGATGATGATATTTTGATTTGACTTTAAAATATATGATCCTTGCACCTTAAAATCAGTTCGTTAGAGAGAAAATAATTATTGTCTATGAATGAATGGAGACCGAAGAATGAACATTTTGACAAGTGACAGCCTAAATTGAAAAAAGAAAAATTGTCTTTGATTGATTTTGACGACATTCGAAGATTGTGCTATTGCTCTAGGAAATATTCTGTAAAAAGCCGTAAAATGGCGAAAAGGATCGCTCAGAGCTCTGTAAACTGGACAGCATTAGCTGAAAGGGTGCCCGCTGAACAGCGCGTCAACTTCGCTGCCTTCAAAGTCAAGTCCGACTCTTATCTTCGACGGTGAGTTTTGTCAAAACATAATTTGGTTACATAATTTATCCCTATATTTTTGCCTAACCCGTATTTGGTTTATAGTGTCCTGGCGAACCCAGCTGAGGCACCGAAGATCGACTGGGCCCAGTACAAGCAGGTGGTCCCTGTGGCTGGTATGGTAGACAATTTCCAAAAGCAATACGAAGCGTTGAAGGTCCCATATCCCGCTGACACCCTAACCTCAAAGATCGATGCTCAGTGGAGCGAAGTCAAGAAGGCCATTGATGCTTTCGTCCAGGAATCTAATGCTAACATTGCCAAGTAAGTAAAATACAGTATCCACCTACTGAATTCAAAACATAACCAACAATAGTGAATAAATTGCATAAAGACCAAGGTGACAGAAGCAATTGTGCTCAAAACAAGTGAACTGTTAGTTTTGTGAGCTCTCTGATGCCGACTTGTTATGAAGAACGGGCTGTAAATAATTTGTTGTGTATGTTTTTTACCATTATTGTAAAAATCAACACTCATCTGACATTGTCCTTGACTATCGGTTCCTTGTATTTATGCTGTCCATTCTTTGCTAATTTTATTTCTATATCTGTAAATAACTTACTTGGGAATATTTATACTGTTCTTAAACATCCTAAAGTGTTTACCTGCATCAGCTAACCCACATACTGCTATTAGAAGTCATGCAATTTTCACGTAATACACAACCTTTTATAGCATGGTGGCCCTAACCTTGGGAGTGATCATCATTACCATATATCATCAATTAAAATCTATGTAAATGTCTAATGAGCAACAATGACAGTAATAATTGATGAAAAAGAACAGAGACCAAATAGAATGTTCAATAAATTGTCAGTGCCATAGATGTGCTTGTCAGTTATTTCTGTTCTAAAAATTGGCATGGGCAATGTCAATGTGTCAGAATTTGCCTCTTAGATGTCGCCGACTATAGAAAGAAAATGATTTTAGAAAAGAAAAAATAAAATACCCCCATCGTGTTTTTACAATACAACAACCAGGAGAATGGCAAAACGTCATCCATACCAGGTAGATTTGCCATTTACGCTAACTAAACGGTTTGCATCCACTTTCATAGTGCGAACCACCAGGATGTGGAATGACGTGCCAGAGTCTGTGTTTCCTGCTCAGTACAGTCTGAAGGTCTTTAAGTTGCGCGTGAATAGGTACCTAATGAACTAGTGTGCTCCATCGTAGACCACATTGCTGCTTATCATCAGGCAGGATGGTGGTCACACGCTTGTTCATAGTGATAAAGAAAACATCCAGCTAATAAAAAAAATTGATATCACCTTTGCACCTGTCAGTGGTAGCTTTGATACCCACTACTGACACCTGTCACCTAAGGACCTGCTTAGGTGATGAGCTTTTAACTACTTGTTGGATGTGTCTGGGTATTTTATTTATATAAGTATGTATTAAAAGAAAAAAAAATATTTAAGTATATCTCGTGAATTCCATAACACAAGTTAACTACTTAACATGGGATGAAGGCAATGTGATGGATGTAAAATATTAATTTATTTACTCTTTCAGGTATGAAAAGGAAATTGCTGCCACCAAGGCCCTGTTACCGTTTGACCAGATGACAATGGAAGAGTACTGCGAAGCTTATCCCGAAGAAGCCCTAGACTCCCTCAACAAGCCTACCTTCTGGCCACACACCCCTGAAGAGCAGCTTGGCTATGACGATGGCCAGCAACAAACCTCTCACCACTAAAGCATAAAATCAATTGCTGAATGTGCCATCAATGTCGAGCCTTGATGAGAAGCATATTTCAACATTTAGAAATGTATGAGTAAATATGTATTTATATGATCAACTTTTCTGTTAGAAATAAATCTGTAAATGATATGTTTTGTTTGATTGTTGTTAACGTTGTAGATCTTGGGAGGGTTTGTAGTTCGTAGCATCATAGGATATTATCAGAGCAAATAAATTGACTCTATGACACACTTTCTATTTGTAAATATATGGTAGGAGCTGGGTTTTTAGCGATGTCTAGTCATTACCAACATTTGCAAACCTACATTTATACCCCTCTGTCAACTATAATCCATTGAAAGATCCATTGGTGGATCTTTTTCCTCCATTTGGCTCATAATTAAGGCTACGGTCCAACGCGCAGCCAAGAAGCTGGGCATCCTCTCGAAGGTGCGTCGGTATTTCAAAACGGAACACCAGCTTGAGGCTCTGGAGGCAATAGAGAGCGTGCTAGAAAGCTTATAGATGACGATAGGTTGTTTGATGCTCGGCTATAGAGCATTGCCGCAAGCTTGCGAAAGAGTCTGTCTTTCGGGTGCATTTCGGAGAGTGTGCTACGGAGTTGCATAGCCTAATATCCCCATCGCGCTTTTACAATAGTACAACCAGGAGAACATCAAAACGTCATCCATACCAGGTGGATATACCATTTACGCGAACGAAAAGGTTTGCGTTTACTTTCATAATGCGAACGATTGTTCACTGAGTTTAAAAAAACTTACTCACTTTAAAACTGGCTCTACCTATTGAGGATTGTAGTTTCAATTAATAGTCTTGTTTCCAGTGTGCTGAAATAAAATAAATTACAGACTTGCTCCGGCATCACCCGATCCCCAAGTAAAATAATATCTAGTAAGATATTCGGTAGTTTGAGAGGAAATAAAAAATCTGTATAAATTATAAGTGCTGTTTATTCTATATCAATTAAAACTAACCCCTTTCTTTACAAAGAGATTATAAACTATAGGTTCTATGTATGTGTGACACTCGGTAGCAAGAAAGCAAACTGTTATACAGATGTAAAAATTTTGCAGTATTTTGCTAAAAAAAACTACAATATCACTGATGAGGGGTCATGATCCAGACTTACTTTTTCTTACTCAGTAAATGATAGCGATTTCAATGTTATACTCGCTTCTTTTCCTGAACAAATATTCGTGTGACCATAAAGTGTGTATGTTGGATAAGAACGAATACATTTTAACAAATGTAAAATGTCTTACTTGGTCCGGATCATGACCCGGAAGTCAGCCGGGTGAGAAATTATTTTAATGGGGAAGAAATTTATGAACTAATGGCGCTAGTATAGCTTGACCCAAAACAACATGATTGGTTAATCGATTGTCAGTACAAGTTCATGTGACAGAATACCTCACTTTCATTGGTTCGTATGGGTCAAGCGTAAGAAGCGTCATCTACATCCAACTTCGCGTTTTCTTCCCTATTCTCACACCTCCTTACCAATAAACGCTTTGCTACAAATGCAATCCGTGGTATTAATATTAAGTTAAAACGTTCACTAACTGGTCAATGTTCCTATATCAATTTTAAACAAATTTATCCATAATTAGTGTAAGTTTGACCAGCTTTTGAATCCTCGGTTATCCGTGCACTAGCAACTCTCTAAGTTCATTAATACAACGGAAAATGTTTATTGCGTTTTAAGTGTACAATTAGGTTATTACAATAGAAGTTGTAGGTTGAACTTAGAAGTAACTTCCTGTCATTACAATGTTTTAATTACTTACAGAAATGAAAACATCGTATACATAACAATACACATAACACTTACAACAAATTTATGACAGGTCTAAAAGTCTCAGGTAAAAATTGTTTACCTATTCTTGTATTTAACACTACTGACAGTTAAGCGTGGAATAACTCCGAAATAGCAACACGGCGTTTATTGGTAAGATACACAAGTTAAAAAATAGCATTACCCCCGAACGTAGGAATGTCTAGAATTATTTTCGGTTAGTTAATCACATAGGCACACATTAATATGACTTAACTATATGGGTAGAAACACCAAAGGGTAAATTAAATAAATTCAGCCAAGACTGTGATCAACAACTCATATTAATATGATAAGACGTTAAGGTTCAATTTTTTATTCATTACAATATAAAAAAATTACGTTCATTCCCCCATGGAACACCCCGGATTGCACCCACATGGGGAATAGCTTGTATAGCCACCCCCAAGCCATAGAGACGTCCTGCTCTATAATTTGTGCTATGTATGTATAGCCAAGTGTACCACGAAGAATAGCTGCTAATGGGGAATTTTATTTTTCTGACATATTTTCGGGCTGAGAACTGTCATTACTGTCATACTTTACAAACAAAGTTTGACAGTTTTCTCAGAACTGTTTAACCCTTAAACAATATTATATTGCCACTTGAAAAACACATACTTTGAACCTTATTAAATGTCTTCATTGGATTTATCTAAAGATTTCAGAGAAGAAGATTTCATAAGGGACACTTGCCTATTTAAACTGTAAACAATAAATTCACCAAATATAGCTCTACAATTAAAAGCTAGATTTTATAATAAACATCACCCGGGTTTATGTGATGGAGTCGGTAATTAGAATAACAAACGTCAATAGAGTCCAAAATCCATCAGAAAAACACCTAACCTTGTCTGATTATGAGTTAAAAACTAAGAACTGTAATTATTGTCAAACAAAGTTGACCGTAATGACTGTTCTTAGCCCGAAAATCAGTCTGGAAAACGTCAAAGAAAATTCTCCATTAGCCTCTTAACCGCCAACGTCTTCTGCATGTGCCACAGGAGACAGGTGATTCAGGAATCTATGGTATGCGGAATAGAATACAAAAACAAAAAAACAAAGTTGCAAACTCTGGCCTCACCACAACGGGGCCATTGGGAATGAACGAAATTCTTCCTTATTGACCTTTTGGCGACACAAAAATTGTCATCTCAACCAGTGGCGTGCACTGGCTTATACGACAAGGTAGGCAGTAATCCCCAAGGATTGACACCTATGTATAGGTAACTTGTCTTTACGAAATATTTAGAAAAGCTACCTATCTACCTACTCACCCACAAAACACAGGGCCTTCGTTAGCCTATGTCGTGAGTACAACAAAAAAGGATATAGCAATAACTGTATTATTAGGTCGGGTAACCAAAAAACTAAGGTAGGCAGTGCCTTTTTGCCTATATGGTGTGCACGCCACTGATCTCAACTGATAGACCACGTCCTTGGCCGACAGTATCTACAAACATCAAAATTCACATACCCTATACCCTGGCAAATCTAACAATGGGGTATTTTCAGGTACCTTGTTTCTTTTAGTTATGACAGATGGCGCTAGCTGCATTAGGGGGGAGGGGGGGATAAATGTAACGATATGCACTATCGTCAAACAGTCAGTGTTGAACGCGTCCAAAATAATATAAAATATAACTGACAGAACGTGGACACCTACTAGCGACATCTAGATAAGAAATATTCCCATTCTCTTTTGACAGCTGTCACCTGCATATATTTTAGAGACTTGACAATTATGTATGCATTGGACAGCTGTCATAAGGGAATTGGTAGATTTGCCAGACTATAACTACCAACAATATAACACTTATACGGGAAACTTGCTGTCTAGTCGTCAAACATACAAGTGTTTAATTGGACACAGTAGGGTGTAGTCTCAGATGTTCGGTGAATTTAGTTCGGTTTTAAACAAAAGTCAACCTTTACGAGTGCAGAATAAAGGCCATTTTTAATGTTAAACCTATTATGACAGGTACCAAATTGATTTGTTACTTTAACACCACGGAATAGAGTATATTTTACATTAACCGCCGAACTACTGAGACTTAGCGCACAGTAAGAGTATTCCAAAGTGTCAAAAAAAAATAGAATAAATTTAGTACAAAAATAGTAATTTACACTCGGTAAGAATTTTGTTTCGCCAAAAATAATAAAAAAAAAAATAAGAGAAGTACAGTAAAGACAGAAGGTACGTTTTAGACTACTTAAAAACTAGTTAGCCAGTACATAATAATATTTTATCATGATACCTATATACCTACATTAAAACAAAATGTATACTTCTGCTAAATTCTTCTTAAAACATCCAATAAACGACAATAATTAAAGGGTGAATTTTCTTTGACCTTTTTCTGACAGATTTTCGGGTATCCGGGATATTCCCACCCACTTTCCCACCACTGTGATTCCTGTTAGAGCCAGGATCTACAGCGGCATCCAGAATACACAAGAGCTCAATCAGTGACGACTGGGCTAGATCCCGGGGGGCCTAGCCTTCTGTCTTGGATCCCACATAGTTATTAAACTAAAGACGGTGTTGGGACGCCGTAACCAACCTAGCGCCTACAATGGGCGCATAGCAAAGTGACACAATTGCTCCGCGTCATCTCCTATTTTTTACGTTATGATTGTATAAAGTTAAACTACCTATAGATTTGCAAATAATATTTGCAAGAGCAAACATCAGCTTCCCAAACACCGCCTAAACGAGGAGCATACATGGGCGAGAAATAATATAAAATGCCCTCGTTCGCATAGGATTAGAGCTATAGGGTCGCTATTAAGCTTTGGAAAGGTACGCCTAACTCCTTGCGAGCGCCAACGGATGACATACCGTTGTCATTGTACAAATGAATGGGTTTTTAATACCACAAAAAATGCTTCAAAGCTAATAAATACGCGGCACTAGTCAAGTCACCTACTGCGAACGGTGTGGAAGACTTTGGTGGCAAAACATACATAAGGCAATGTACACCTTACCGATATCCGATAGGTTCCTACCCCAGAGGCCAATATTTTACTAATTAACATAAGCAGGGAATAATAATAATAAAATGGAATAACATATAAGTACGTATAGTATAGTAATCAATGGCTTCGTAAAATAAATAATTAGTGGACTGTATTTAAAGTGGGTGTTTTATTGTAAATAATTTGGGTTATTTAGCCGATCACCCGCGCATTAATTTTATCGACTAGAATTTTAATTTAAGTAATATTAGTTTAATAATGTATTTTTGAGGGATTGTATTGTCTTGCAAAAGGACTGCCCTCAAGCAGGACACCGTGTGGAATGAAATAATTCTTTAGTCACGTTAGCTTAAATGAACATACGACAAGAATGTTCTAAATACATATTAATAATGAATTAACGTTTTATAGGGCATAACTTACCTAACATTTTATTAATGAATAATGTGATTCCTTGGTCTATAAAGACAATAGGCAGCATTTTGCCCTATTGAATGATTCACACACTACCTCAGCAGATGTTTTAAAAGAGTTTATACAAAAGTGGCCGTTCGGTAGCCGACTTGTGGTTTGAAATGAATGTTTCTCATACAGACTTTCCTTACTGGAATGATATGACGACTTATGGTCACCTTCCTCAGGCTTCCAATACAGCTTACGTTGGTTTTTAATACCGTCATTGCTGCAATTACAATCAGGAGAAACATAAGAAAAGTTACAATGGATCTGTGAACCCATACCGCCAGATATTGGACCGGAGACGATCCAACCAAGTCTCGTCTCGAAAAGTATTGGTTCACCTGTGCCGAGTTTAATCTTTTGCGTACCCAATAAGTCCCAAAAAAGATCTGCACCTATGAGGAGATCAACAGGAGACGGAGAGTAAAAACTGGGATCCGCTAAGTGGACATAACTCGGTATGTTAAGTTTTGAAGTGTCAACATAAGTACATGGGACGTTATTTGTAATAGCTGGCAGAACGAAACACGACAGACTACATGTAAACTCTTCATTGAGAGATTTAATGTTAACGTTGGTTGTTTGTGCTATGTTTTCTAATGAATTGTTAATGCCTAAAATTTGCTTAGATGTATTTTTGCATGGTAGGTTGAGTAATTTACACAGTTTCTGTGTAATTAGGCTAGATGTGCTACCACTGTCGAGTAAAGCCCGTACAACATGTTTCTTTTTATTATGATCGTATACGGTGATTAGTGCAGTAGACAATAACACGTTACTGTGGGTCGAGGGGGCGGCGGTCGCGGGGGGATAGATCCTTGCGGACAGAGCTACTCCGCCGCAGTCAGTGATGGAAGGATCGTCGCCAGCGCCGCTTGTATTGCCTATGTTCCCGCCTACCACCGGGGAATGTTGTTTGGATGCCGAGTGGATAATTGTGTTGTGTTTACGCTGGCATATTCTACAACCTATCTTTCGACAGTGATTTGCATAGTGTCCCGGTTTAAAGCAATTATAGCACACCTTGAACTTCGGCAATATTTCAAGTCTTTCTTCGACATTCAAAGCGAGAAACTGCGGACAATCAATTAAATTATGATTACCACTGCAATTCGGACACGGCTTAGACGGGATCGTACTTGCACTAGTGGCTTGACTTAGCGATATCATTGTCTTGTGTTTAATGGTATAAGGCGTCGTAGGTTGTGTGTTTTTAGACACTTCCAACGTTTCAAGTAAATCCGATCGGTTACGCAAGAAGGACAAGAATTTATCTAACGAAACAGATGTTTGTTTATCATATTGGCACCTAACCTCTTCCCATTCGCGATACGTTTTTGAGTCTAACTTTTTTTGTAAAATATATATAAGTAAAGTATCCCAGTGCTCAGTAGGTTCACCTAAAGCATTTAAGGAGCGTAAATTTTTATTAAACTGGTCAATTAAGTGTTTTAAATTAAATGATGACTCCCTTTGAATAGATTCAATGTTAAAAATGTTAGCAATATGATTTTGAATCAATAAACGTGTGTTATCGTATCGCTCACACAATATTTTCCAGGCTATAGGGTAATTCACAGCAGAGACCTCAAGTGACTGGATTACCAACGATGCACTGTCCTTGAGAGCTGCTCGAAGGTGATGGAATTTAGTGATACTATCAAGGTCTTCATTCGAGTGTACCAAACTAATAAATGTGTCACGAAACTCTAGCCAATTTGTATAATTGCCACCAAAGCTCGGCACCGGAATAGGAGGCAACTTGACAAGTTTGTTACTAGGCCTACAAGGTTCTGGAGATGGCTTAACATTATGTTTAATTAAATTATCAGCTCGGGAAAGTAGTCGAAAGTAAAAGGATTCGAACTCCTCTCTTTCACTGACCTGAGATTTAATACCTGGTAAGATCTCAATGCCTAGTTGCACCTCATCATATTTGTCATACAGAGACCTTACCTTATCGGTTCGTAGTCTCAATAGGCTAATAGCGTCCTCGTCTAGGTCTATAGGCAACTCCTTTAGGTACTTCTCAAAACTAGATAGCTGTCCCTTATAGCTAGCTCGCTTGCGAATTAATGTCTCCATATCAGACATTTTAGGAAGCTGTTGTTCGTCCTGGAATGTATATAAAACAAAGGTAAATACACTAAATAGTTGTTGGTATTTTAAGTGTGCAGTCTTTACGACAAATTACAAGACTTACAAGACAATTAAATGGTTTGGCAATGATGTGACAAATGAAACTCAATATTATGATTATTTTTATAAATCGTTATGAAGCTACGTTAGCTTTACGATATCTTTAACACCAACTAGATTAGAAATAATTATTTAGTTAATAAAATAGTAGTTTTATGAAAATATGTATGTCTTTGTTTATTGCTTTTTGCTATTTAACCAGGCTTTTGTAAATGTGAATGTTTAATAAATGTAACTGAGATAATAAGTGTACTTATGTAAGTTGAAGTTTTATTTAACTAATCTTGCGCAACTAAGAATATAACATTTATAGTTAATCAAAATGGCGGACTTCTAACAAACAAATTACATGGAAGACAACTGTATGGGAACTAATGGAGGATTAAAGGTTTATTAAAGTAATTCCTCCTGTACAGTTAATGCAATTTAAGACAGTAAGCCAATAAATGAAGAGGTTGCACAAAATATTTTAGAACTAAGCAAGTTACAAAATGGTTACTGGCAATAAGAAAAATACATTATAATATAACAATTATAGATACATAAGTAGGTACTGACCTTTTATAAGCTACTTACTACAATGTGAAATAACTGAAATAAATTCACTTAATGTCCTTAACACTGTGCCTATTAAAATCACTTTGGAGATCCAGGTCCTTTGTGTGACACGTTGCAGGGCAGATTCAATAATTCACAATAATATCTTCGTCAAGCTTGGTTTTTCCATAAATCCGGCATGAAGGCCATATGTTTGGTCGTATTCCTTCTGGTTCAGTGCAGAATCCCCAAGTAGAATCAAAAGAATTGAATAAAAATGCAGTAAGTAGGAAATGTGATGTGTATTGTTCCAGTACTTTACAATGAGTGCGTAGGGTACTTATAAATTAAAATCCTACTTAAAAACTAGGAGATGACGCGGAGCAATTGTGTCACTTTGCTATGCGCCCAAGAAAAATACTTAGTCATCAATTTAACTATTGTAGATAGGTAGGATTCTGCACTGAACCAGAAGGAATACGACCACACAGACGGTATAGAAATAAGAAGAAAAAAAATACATATATGCGCTGCATTGCAATGCATACATATGATTTTCGGGTAAGGAACTGTCGTACTTTTCGAACAAAGTTTGACAGTAATGACAGTTCTCCGCCCGAAAATCTGTCAGAAAAACGCTAAAGAAAATTCCCTATTATAGTTATTCTCGATGCCAAATTGTAAGAACAAGTACCTTAGTCCCAGATTGTAGTTGGTTTTGGCAGCTGGCTACGGCACGGGAAAGGATACACCTATTCGTTAATTCAATACACTTCACGCCTTTTAATCCCAAAGCGGGGTAGGCACAGGCACTTGCTTAATAAGCAAATGCCCACGATTCACCAAGCGTGAATTTAACCCAACGTGACAGGGGGTCAGCCCATCGCCGTTATAGGGTTCACACACCTTGTGGTGCGCGGGTTTCATCACGATGTTGTCCCTCACCGTACGAGCGATGCGTTGCGTACATAGGCTCTGAAAAAGAGTCCCATTAGTACACATCCAGTAGCTGGACTCGAACTCGCGACCTCCCGGTTACAAGTCAAGTGTCCGACCAACTGGACCACAGACGCTCTATTCGTTAATTGCTAACCACACCACCAAAACGACACCCCTAAGACCAATCTACACTGGTAATCTTAATTAGTATTACTGATTTGAAATATTGACTTGAATTCTCGCCCATCGCTCGGCCCAGAGCTCAGGTTATGTTGTCAGTTTTTTTTAATCACTATGAACAAGCGTTTGACCACCATCCTGCCTGATGTTAAGCAGCGATGTGGTCTACGATGGAGCACACTTGTTCAGTAGGTACCTATTCACCCGCGACTTAAAGACCTTCAGACTGTACTGCGCAGGAAACACAGACTCCGGCAAGTCGTTCCACATCCTGGCGTTCCTAGTTTCCTACTATTGTATTGAAAATACAATATTACTTGGCCTTGGGGAGGGTATCGTTTTGGTGGTGTGGTTAACGAAGAAGCCACCTATTCCGTACCTAATTCAGTCAGCTTAGAAATGGTTCTATTCTTTCCCGTGCCGTAAAAAAAATATATTTTTTTGCGAATTACAATTGTATTTATGAGAGCACTGCAGTACAGAAAACAAATTCTAAAACAACACCGAAACAGTTCCTTTTGTAATAATGCCAAAAACACTGAAAATATCATGAAATGCCATATTTAACAATGAGATAAATAACCCAAAGACATAATAAATTGGCTAAGGCAACTGTAGCGTTGTGTTTCAGCCAATAACAGGTAAAAATATACGAGTGTCGCCTTTTATAAGTGGTAAGATCATTGATAAACCCAACAAGATAAATGGTAATTTCATACAAACATTCCACTTCTGATATTCTACATTTGATATCAAACCACTTCTGGAAACTAGATGTAATTGGGCGTGGTCAAACTGGAGAGTAGGCGTGGCCAAACCGATGATTGGCTCTTTTGTAGTCGGCTGGCGTCCACTCACGTCGAGAGCGCGTCACGACGAGCATATTTATGCTTGAACTAGGATATGTCTAAACAGAACAGTTTCGCTCTAATGCGGTGTCAAGTGGCTGTATACAAACCTATTGCATCTATTGTATTGTACAATACAACATAGTAAATCGAATCCTAAATCAAATTAATTTACCAACACAACGCTACAATACCATACAGCCTCTACTCAGTACATGTTCTTATGATTATTTGCATTTCATTTACTTTCGCAAAATTTTAGTCTTTTCTAAAATCTAACGTAATTCGTAGCATTTTATACACTGTTCTAGACACTTATAGAGTTAGATCATTTTTTAATGAAACGCGCACAGACATTATAACTCAATATTGTTCACCGGGTATATAGGCGCGAATATAATCAAAGACAAGCTCGAGTTTACCTTAATAATAATTTTATTTAAAAAAATGAAGTTTACTGATCGCGTGATCGCGAGTTTTATTTTATAAATAAAAGAAAATTAATTATTATAATTAAATTTCCGTTATAATACCCGTTTTAAACATTCAACATCATGTCAGTGCGCGTTTCCTTAAAAAAAAGCGTATAAGATTCTACAACTTAAATTCGGTTTTAGTACAGTATGAAATGAGCGAAAGTAGACGAAATGATAACAAATCATTCTTATTAAATATATTATTTCCTTTAAAATGTATAGATATCTACTTAACTGGCGGCGGCGGCGGCTGCGCGTACATGTTGTAGTAGCTGGTGGGCGGCGGAGCGCTGAACTGTTGCTGTTGATTACCGCCGGGGAAACCCTGATTACCGTAACCCGGATTACCGTTACCGTAACTCGACTGGTTACCGTTGTTCGTATAGCCCTGGTTGCCTTGGTAGTTGTTCTGCGTGCCCTGGCTCTGAGAGTAGTCACGGGATTGGAAGCCGCCACGTGCCCCGCGGCTTCCCCCGCGTCCGCCGCGACGGTTGGCGTCGTAGCCGTTGCCGCCGAAGGAACTTTGACGGTCACGGCTGCTGTCGTCCCAGCGGGAACCTGGCATGGGACAAACTGGTGAGTATTTCATGTCTGGAACGTCTCGTGTCTTAACACTTCGCTTGATGTGGACATCTTTAATCAATTACCACCCTGCCCCCCTAGCACAGCGCTCCAAGAAATAAGTGACAAGACATATAACCCGCTGCGATTTGTTGAAACTAGCTGAGTCGCACAAAGCGTGACATAGCAGCCAATCAGAGCGCGTATTTGTTCTATGTCATATCTTTCTTGACGCGCGTGCTAGGCCTGCTGAAAAATACTTACCCTTTAATTGAATTAATAAATAAATTGGTTTTCGACTTTTATTACCAAGTACCTAATAGAGATTTGAGAAAAATTAATTGATGTTCGTTAGTCACGCTAAAACTCGAGAACGACTGGACCGATTTGGCTCATTTTGGTCTTGAATCACTCGTGGAAGTACAGGGAAGGTTTAAAAAGTGTTTTTCTTCCAACACACGGGGTACAAAAGCGACCTCCTATGGCAAAACAAATGTTCGCCGGGGACAGCTAGTTAAAAATAAAAAGATTGATGTATTTCAGGCAATAGAGGTGAGGATAGGAGGTACAGTGCAATTACTGTAGTAGGTGTAGGTCTAATGTCTAAATCAGGGATAATCCCACCACCACCCAAGCCCTGCCTGCCTCTCGGCGTACGGGCCATTCTCTGGAGACGTGCGCATCTACTTTCTTTTGCCTCTTTTCAACGCACACGTTTTCTTGACTCCATACAAATTGAATGTCTAATGTCTGCCTACACCTCTTTAACAGGCGTTTAAAGATAACTCACTCCGGTCCCCGGGCCGCCCTCCCCTCCCCCCGCCGCCGCCCCCGCGGCCCCCCTCGCGGCCGCCGCGCGGAGCGTCGTCGCGGTACCGCCCGCGACCTGCACAACAACGGGGAACAAAACTGATTAACCCTTTAACCGCCAATGAGAAGTTTTCTGATAGCTTCAAATGTGTCGAAAGTAGTTCCAATACATCTCACAGATGGCGCTAATCAGACATGATCTCAAGGAGAAACTCATTTTATTAGAATTGTCAACAAAAAAATAAAAATATGAAATGACAACCCTGTCTAGGTAGTGCCATCTATTGACATTTCTTAGAACTGTAATAAGCCACCTGTCAGAAAACCTCCCACTGAGATTCTGTTCTAGTGATTCGGAATTATGTTCTGAATACCATAGACTCAAAAATTACTGGTCTGATGTGTCTGACATATCGCATAGTTAGAATAAAAAGGGCCCAGTACTAAAGATGTTTCTACGCAATTTAAGTTTTTTATGTTTATATAAAAAACTTAAATTGCGCAATATAGATAATACATAAAAATCTACGAAATTATTTGCAGCCGGCAACATTTTATAACATGGTAAAACTTGATTACAAACTGACCACCATCCTGCCTGATGTTAAGCAGCGATGTGGTCTACGATGGAGCACACTTGTTCATTAGGTACCTATTCACCAGCGACTTGAAGACCTTCAGACTGTACTGCGCAGGAAACACAGACTCCGGCAAGTCATTCCACATCCTGGCGGTTCGCACTATGAAAGTAGACGTAAATGGTAACAAGCACTCACCATATTTGCCCTTGAATCCCATCCCGCACTGCGCCAACTCCAGTAGTTTGGGGTTCACCACCTGGTTGGCTTCTTGCAACACCGACATCAGATCTCTAGCCTGCACAGTGCACCATTTCGTACAATAACATTACAGTGGTATTCATAAAGTTAGAATAGAGTAAGTGATAGACTCAAAAGCTGGTCAAATTAACGACAAAGTGA
>SJJU01072255.1:0-14765 GCA_012932125.1 Conopomorpha cramerella
TACCAATCCGAAAGGTGTTTGTAAACAGATGACAGTGGCATTTAAAAAGGCTTTAGTGAAAACTTGTTAGTGATTCTAATATGTTATTGCCGTTTATAAAACTTTAGCTGTGTTTAAAATTATTATGTAACTATTACTTATATGTGAAAACTTGTAATTGGCTTACATTTGTTAAGTTATTGTTAATTTAAAATAATTAAAGCTGTAAGTTTTCCTTCTAATAAATAAATAAATTTAGCCCCGAAATTCCCACAGGACCAAAACACACAGACGTGACGTGATGTACAGAGTAATTTTCCTAGCAAGTGACTCAACCTTTTTGGGGAGGCCTATGTCCGGCGGTAGACGTCAGAGCGCTGACACGGTGATGATGAGTGTATTTTTTTTAATTCTGCTGCGTTTCATCGTTTAAGTAATTACTCTAATGTACCGGACTGGGGAGTCCCCTGACTCAGCCACGTGTCGTGTTCCATGCCAATGTTATTTAAGGAGGGTAAAGTGACGGCGATTTAAAAATATACCAGGGTGAAATATTAATAACGCACGCCGGCGAGGGTTCCGTTGGACTAGTTTTTACTAAGGTAGAGTTCTAGAAAGTGTTTCGTCGTGAAACACATATTGTCTTTTGCATATAACGAGAAAACGGCAAAAGATATAAAAACACTGGTTGCATTTTATAACTTTTGGACATACATGTTTCGAACAGACTGACGATTGATTTTTTATCACTATCATTACATAGTACAAAACAATGCAATGTTCCCTATGTATGCTTATATCTTTGAAAGTACGACACAGATTTAGAGACGGTTTTTTTAAATAGCGTGATTCCCGAGAAAGGTTTATAATATGTGTAATACATACATATTATAGTAGGGAAACATTAACAACACTTATGCAAAGCCGGCGCTCGCCGCTAGTTACCGTATAAACAAGCATTTTACTTCGAAGCTATAAGGACACAAACACGATGAAACAAAATCATTCTAAGAAAATTACTATAAATATAAAAATATAAGAAAATAACTAAATACTTTGTTACATAAATAGATACTTACCAGGATTCAAAACGTAGTTTAACCTCTTTACAAACTTAGCGACTCTCGTCATAACAATAAGCACTGGAAATCCAACCAACTGAATAGGTATATTCACACCTGACTGGCATTCCACTTGCACTAAACTGTCACAAATCAATATCAACACCAAAAAGAGCGGGTAAAATACTTTTTTCAGATGCATTTTTTTTAATCCTCTTTTTTATTATTTCTAGCCAGTACAATTAGTTTTTTTTTACAAGATTTTGAGTTTTAAAATTTAAAAAAAGAGCTCACAGAGCACGAAACGTCTCAATCAAAAGACACGAAGGACAATGAATCTATAAAAACCAGGACTGTCAAGTAGGCCTTAAGTCATCACCTGAGGGTATTGCATCGACGACAAAAATGTTTTGTACACACGCGACGTCGCGTTGTGTAACTATGGCCCATCTGTTGGTTTTGTAATTACAAAGTCTATGAAACGATCACGTATCACTGTGTGCTTAAAATACCTAGATTTTCCGAACTAATTCCTCGTAAAGAGAGGTCAGCATATACCAGTTTTGTTTAGTTGATTTTCTGTCAATCACTGTCATAAATGGTCATGTTATGTCTCGATATATGTTTTTGGGAAACCATCAATTAAGTCTTCGCCCTGCCAATAGGTGCCTATTTCGGTTAGGTGCGATCGATCGACGCAGATTTATATATTTCGTCAGGTATGTCAAGGTTTTTTTCAACCTTTCAAGTAATATCACTAAGTGATTCGAACAAAAAGGTCTGTACTATTTAGTCTAGCATATAAAGTGATCGTCGTGTTTGTTTGCTACCAACCCCATTTTTATAAAATTTCATGTTGATATCGGGAATCGAGCATCTCTTTCTTATCCCAATTAACGACCTCTGGGGTGAAAAAGGGGTCATCGGGCGAAAGAAGCTAAACATATAAAGCTGGTACAATTTCTCAGACCAAACACAACTAGACTTGTAAGTCGCGCACCACCTTTATGGGGTATTTCCACCGACCGGAGGGCACGGCATGGGCAACGGACAGAAACAGATTTTTGAATCTTTAAACAAAAATGTATCTTATATACGATGTTCAAAGTCTATTTTACGTCGAGGACTTGACGGCGGAATACCGACGGAGCCGGCAGCATCCGGCGAAAATCCGTTTCTGTCCGGTGCCGTGCCGTCCGATCGGTGGAAATACCCCTTTAGTCTGTCTCTTTTCGACGTATGTATGGAAAATTATGAACTTTTGGATCCAAACTTTTACTACTAATGTGACAGTTCCAATCCAGATATCCTGCTATAAATAGCCCGCTACGCAGTAAGGGACAGATCATATTTTCTCTTTCTCTTTCACTCTTGAATGTCGTCCGTATTGTTGTCACGTTTTATTTCCACCGTCAGTTTTGGATTGCAAGTCTACTTGTTTTTGATCTGAGATAAATGTAAAGGGCGATAAATAGAACGTTTAATACGAATAGCCTTACCATCAACGTAAATCTCATGTGCCTAGAAGCGACCTAAAGGCATCATGTTTTCCACCCCACTAGCCAGTAAGCTAGTAAGCCTTGCGGATTTGAAAAGATGCCAGTTTCTTCCCGGTTCTTCTGGCCAGTAAAAGAAATTAATTCGAACCGGGGACGATTACTTTTGTTTTTAAAGTCATAAATGACGTTCATCAAGCTTTGTGTTATGCTACTGTATATATGTATGTTATAGCACTTATAACGATAAAATAAAGATATTTTGACTTTTACTTTGATCATCATCAGCCACTGCTAGACTAGGGCCTCCTACATTGATAATTTGGGGAGAAATGCAGGTAACCGTCAAGCTTGGTAGGCGGGTTGACGATCGCAGTTGTGTAACTAACTTACAGCCCGCCAATTCATAGATGCGACTGAAAAAAACAGAAGAAAAATATATATAGAAAATAGACTTTCCGATACTGACGTACGTAATGGCGCCGAAACTCTTAAAATATATCGGCTTAATGAGACGCAGGCGAACAATGGGAAAGTGTGCCGAACCAAAGGTACTGTAATGAATCATTAACACCCGCAGCGGCCGTCAGAAGCAGCATTGGACGTAATAGCCATACTTAATGGCGAATGAATCGTTCGAATTACAATTAGGTATGGTGCTGAGCGTTCAACTGAATGATAGCTTTTATTCTAGTTTTATAGCTTTTATTTAACTTGCGATGTCAAATCTTGCAACTGAATTGTGAAGTAAACACATCCAAAGTGTCTACTCTACGGATCAAGAACAATTTTACTTTAAAAAAACTCTAATTATTTAAATCAAATCTAATCTTCTGGATTGGTCTCCTACCTGTATCAATTACTTATCAGCACATTTTGAATAAATTATGAATGAATTCAGTTTTTGTAAAATATATTCTTGATTGCAATCTTGTAAAATGTAGGTACTTGATCTGATAAGATGAACTGGTTGAGCTGAAAACCATACTAATATTATAAAACCGAAAGTAACTCTGTCTCGCTTTCACACCAAAACTACTGAGCCTGAAACTGAAATTTGGTAAATAGATAGTTTAGATACAATTGCATACTTCACGCCTTGTAATCCCAAAGCGGGGTAGGCGGAGGCACTTGCTAAGCAAATGACCACAGTTCACCAAGCGTATTTAACCCAACGTGACAGGTGAGCCCATCGCCGTTATAGGGTTCACAGACCTTGTGGTATGCCCCGTAGGTTACATCACGATGTTGTCCTTAACCGTACAAGCGTTGCGATGCGTACATAGGCTCTGAAAAAGAGTCCCATTGGTACAGTAGCCGGACTTGAACCCGCAACCTCCCGGTTACTAGTCAAGTATCCGAGTTTAGATCCTGAGACATAAGCCGATTTTGTTGGGACGTGTCGCTAAATAAAGGGTGTTGTAGTCTGTATGTAATACATATTGAAACTACGCGAACGAAATCGCGGTGCATTCAATAGTTTTGTGTATATCTTCAGTTCAGATGACATTGCATGTGACGTTTTTCTAAATCCAGCATGGCGAACTAACTATTTTAAATGAGGTGCATGCATTACAATTTGGGTATCAAATGAAAAGGCTTTGTAAGCATAACTCGAAAAATAAAATACTGTCTCTCTAAATCCTATATATAAATCTAAAAAAGGTCTAAAGCTTTAGGTAATTTTAAGTTCTTCGCATTGTATTAAATGAGATTGGATGGTTGTAAGACTTTGACTAGCGTCTAGTGAATTGGGCTTGCCATAATCTTTGAAGACTAACAGCCGTATTAAATACAAATTTAAACGTTGAATAACTACATATACCTTTTTCCGTACTTAACCTATATTTGTGACCTTGATATCGTAGGTCATTAATTGTTAACTTATTAAAAGCCGTTTGAGACCATTACCACTTTTTCAATCCAAATGAAATTGTCTTTGGCAAGTTTTGAGGTTGTATTGGAAGGACCAGCGGGGAACACGACCATTAGCATAGAATAAGTTTCTTGTAAAGAGTTAAAAGGTGTTAGAAGATTATTGTTTATTGTAATTTAAAAATGTTGGTGTTTAGAAAATTTTGTGTTTTAGGAACCCCAAAAAATCACGATTTCAACCAACAAAAGGAGTCAATCATGCTGCCGACCGAATACGGTGAAGAAGAGGGTCCCTAATCTTGACGCATACATACAGTTAATTTAAACTACTGGAGGTTAATTTAACAAGCGGATACACGGAAGCAGAGGCCTCTCTACTGTCAATACAGTTACATTAATTAAGGCGTGGATTGAGTCCGGCCCCACGCCACGGCCGGTCTTCTCGGCAGCACTGGACTCCCCGTCAGTTGAAGCACGGACATTCTATTTAACTTGTGCACGTTCAAAACTTCGATAGCGCCATGCAGACTCTGCAATCTGATTGGTTGAGCTGCTGAGGTACTTCGTGCCGACACACTCTGATGCGCTCGAGCAAAAAAAAAATAGAAATAATGCCCCGTAATTGTACCACAACGATTTAGAATCGGATTTACAGTTAATTCTAACGCTGGTCTTTGGTTTGTTGGGAAGTTAGTGCTGGAACGGGTTCAAGGTTTTGTTTGATGTGTGTATGGTGTAAGGTGACCACGTCGGTATGTAAAGTCGTGAGCATTGAATTGTTGAAGTTCATACCTGGTACAATCAGACCAATACTTGTCTTCACTTGGTATTGGGTGAGTATCGACTTTTATAGTATGAATCGCCAGTATGTGGAATTACTTGACGGAGTTTGTGTTTCCTGCGCAGTGTCCGATGAACAGATACAAAAAAACAAGCCTGTTCAATCATAGACTAGATCGCAGCCTAAAACCAGACAGGGTGGTGGTAACGTCTATTTGCATTATTTAAAAAAATGGGTTCTAAAGTATGTACGTAACGCAACGCTCGTACGGTGAAGGACAACATCGTGATGAAACCCGCACACCACAAGGTGTGTGAACCCTATAACGGCGATGGTCTCACCCCCTGTCACGTTGGGTTAAATACGCTGGGTGAACCGTGGGTGCTTGCTTTAGCAAGTGCCTCTACCTACCCCTCTTTGGGATTAAAGGCGTGAAGTGTATTTTTTTTCTAAAGTATCTATAATTAATTACCTATCTCTTCATTAGAACCTAACCTAAATATCAATATATCTGAACTCAGTTGAAAACAAATCGAGTACATCGAAATACAAAATTGCTTTACAGTTTATTGACCACGTGACGTGACGGTGAGACAGAGTTTTTTACTCAAGAGCTGCACGCGCGGGGTTCACTCGATTTATAATCGGGTTTTTTTTTTTCTAGGTCTGGCTTCAGGCGTGTACAGGTAACTAAACAATAATCTGATCTAGCTTCATTTACAAGCGCGCTGGGAATGCTTGACATTTGAACCAATAATGAAAAAGCTCATGTACTTTTATCGTGCGAAAATCTGTTGGATATTCCGCCACTGACGGCGGCAACGGCGGCAGTATTATGTGTGGCTGCTACCCACTCATCATCATGATCATCATCATCAGCCCATACTTGTCCACTGCTGGACATAGGCCTCTCCAATTGCACGCCACTGTGAACTGTTTTCGGCTTCTCGCATCCAGCTTCTGCCAGCCATCTTGCGTATATCATCAGTCCACCTTGCCTGAGGTCGTCCTACACTCCGTTTGCCGAGACGCGGTCTCCACTCCGCTACCCACTAAATCCACTAAAACCCACGGTGACCGCATGTCATGTAAATGGATAGCAAAATTAATTTCTTATGTTTCTTCTTAGCTCCCGATAGCTAATTTACTGGGTAAGACTACTGGTACTATCTGCTCTACATCGTTTGTTTTGGCTTGTGTGCTCGGCGAATCATTGAGAAAAACCGACGAATAGTAAGCAAGCAAGTAGCAACGTGTGAAAGACTCCCGAAAGCCTAAAACTCGGTTTAGCGACTATTGTCGGGACAAGTATGTCCAATTGGACATAATAATGTTATTTGCAACAAGTGCCTCTCTCTTCCACTTTTCCTATTGAAAGAAAAGGACAGACACACTAATATTGTTAAAAAACGTTATGTTCTATAGAACAAATGGTAATGAACTGCCGAGATAGTATCTGGGAGACACAGAGTAACGCGCCATGGGAATTGCTCAGAAAATAATCACTTCGAGACGGTAACAAATCACAGACCGCGCCTTGCTAACCAGAAATTTTCCATTATTACGTCCGGAAAGCGACATTTCTAATACACTTCATGCCTTTTAATCCCAAAGCGGGGTAGGCAGAGGCACTTGCTTAATAAGCAAATGCCCACGGTTCACCAAGCGTACCTATTTAACCCAACGTGACAGGGGGTGAGCCCATCACCGTTAGAGGGTTCACACACCTTGTGGTGTGCGGGTTTCATCACGATGTTGTCCTTCACCGTACGAGCGTTGCGTTGCGTACATAGGCTCTGAAAAAGAGTCCCATTGGTACACGTCCAGTAGCCGGACTCAAACCCGCGACCTCCCGGTTACGAGTCAAGTATCCGATCAACTGAACTACAGAGACTGTACATCTCTAATCTGTTTTGATGCACAGCCTCGGCCAAGGCTTCGGACGCCTGAAATATTAGATAGCAATATTGACTAAACAAAAACGATTATGCCTTCAAGCGCCTGATACAAGAAAACAAACGTATCAACAGCAAACTCACTAACAATGCCCTTCACTGCACAAAGGCGCAAACAGGTAAATAACTAAACTACCGGACTTTGTTATCATATCAGAATAGAGAATAATACGTCTACCTAACAGAAATATTCGTGAGAAGATGAATGAAACAAATCTTTTATTCATTATGTTATTAAAATACTTGCTGACCGAGCTAGTGTTGATTAAATTAAAGATATAAAGGTGAGAGAGAGGGGTGATTTGGAAAGTAGTAAAAAACTTATACCCTCATATCTATAGTATACAAGGAAGTTTCCATAAATATATAGACCTGGAAAGAACTAGCAGATACTCACACCAACATCATTTCACTTTATTATTAAAAAATCGAACATGAATGACAAAATGGCGGACAGGAACTTGCGGCTCACAGTATAGGCCACCGTAAGTCGGCGAAGTAACATCGTTATGACAAGATAATTCAATAGAGCCGTGGAAACGCAAAATGCATACCCACTTGACGTCATCGGCTTGCCAAAGGCGGGCTGCGTCAAATTATTATTGATTTGTCTCTACCTCGATTTTAAAGATACTTGCGGGCAAAACTAGGACGTATTTTTTTGTTAGCTCTAAGTATATCGTTGCTCTCACTTTAGTCGATGTAAACTGTATAAAACTAGCTGATTATTTCTGTTCCCGTTTCCAAAATCCCTGTCGTATTTAAGCTTAAGCTTTGCATGCCCTAAAGTACATTCCGAATTTCAAACCTCAAACTTCTTCGGTTGTAAACCGAAGCCGAACTTTTCATACAAACGGTTTTTTCCAGATAAATATCGTTATCCTGGGGACTTCGGGAATTCCTTTCTTAGTGTACCTAAGGAACCTACGCTAAGTCCCTATCAATTTTAAAGTTCGTACGTTTAGCCGTTTGGACTGTATGTTGATTGTAAGTCAGTCAATCAGCCAGTCAGTCAGCTCCTTCTTTTATATATTTATATAAAGAGATGGAACCGGAATGTATATAAAGGGATCAGACGTTCTGTCAAAGAGCACCGTCAGTTTGCAGCCCGCCATCTGCCAGAACTAATTCCTTCGGGACACAGGACATGTACATAAGGCGCAATGTTCCAAATCCGGATTTAGGCATCCCAGGGGTAAAGCTCAGACACATACCTGTAAAAAATGTGACCGCTGTGTACATATCACAAATAATGAAATGAGAAGTTTAAGTCAATTAATATAATATTTGAATGTTTAATGATTGAATATGTTATGATTGTACCTATTATATATAGTATCCTATATAGTACCTATTTATATTATGTTTCATTTTGCATGCTTGAGAAAGGCAAAAATGCGGAATGGACACTTAAGCACTTAACATCTTTTGCCACTTTGTAATTTACCTGTATTTTATGCAAATAAATAAATGAAATGAAATGGCTTTTAGCAAAAAATAGGACAAATTCAGCGAAGATCCAACGCACAAGTTTACTATACATTTTACGTACTTACGCACGCTAACCGCTAACTTTATATGACAAAATAAGGAGCATTTTACTTAACAACAAAATAACCAAAGTAGTTCCGCTAGGCGAGGGCTATTTCAGCAGTACTGTTTATGAAAAAACATTTTTAAGCCGCCCCTCGCAAGTATATGACAAAGAAACTTTAAAACCGCGACGTGTATGAAAAAAAAACAGCTGTTTCGAGCGAAAACAATGAATCACCGCCGACTGCCTTTACAACAACAAAAAAAAAGCTACAGAAAAAGTTTTTTTGTTGCGAAAAGCTTTCCGAAAATTTTTAAAGTAAGCGCTCATACATAACAGAATTTGAAATGTCTTGTTGTGATTATGATAATGAGTTTTTCAGAGCCGCGGCCAAGTTTTCTTATGTAGTACAAAAGTATGTAAATTAATCCAGTGTACAGATCGAAGCGCTCGTAGTTAATACAGCTTAAAGACTCAAAGATAAACAACGAATGGTTCATACTCCGTTTAAGTGAATTTATGGGCGTGTCGATGCGTTGAACATTGTGTTAAGCAATACGTCTCGGTTACAGCTGCCTCGACAGTTGTGGTTTTTTTTATTAATATCGACTCGGCTTTTAAGCCTATTAGTCAAGTATTAAAGTCCATACATTATAAGATGAAGTCTATCGTCATAATAATCAATCGCCAAAGTCTCACTAAAATATAAGGGGGCGCATCACATTTCAGTACTAGATGGAGCGTCTCCTCTCCTTTACGTCTCACTTTCAGTACATTATTTTTCATCACCAGCACATTTTAACACTCATTCCACAAAATCAACTAATAGCAGCAGTAAATAAAAAAAATGAAAACGACAAACAAGGAAGCCAGTCGTCGCTTCCCGCGCCAAACTCGATAGAGCACTTCAGCCGCCTTGAAATTATCTAAGTAACAGTTGAGCTGGCCACTTGTATGACACCGGCTGTTCTCTACGATTCGCTGTCGCATGACAGATGATAAAATCCTATAATCAATATAATCAATACCTGAATCAATTTCCCCCAACAAAACACATAGAGTACTTGATTGTAAAAAATGTTATAAAGATTTGTATGTTTTAATTGTCTTATAATGTACGACAATTAAATGTAATATTAAAATGAAATAATAATGTTAATAATATGTATGATAATTTAAAAGAATATGAAAAAATACCTTTATTATACAACTTAAAAATCAAAAACGTTGACGAAACTCGAAAAAGTCACTCATATTTCCCTAAGATGTTTTCCCAAGCTTTTTACGTTTGTTTGGCGACAACTTCATCGTTCATAAACTGATTTCTTTGTTTTTTTTTTTTGTTGGAAAGAAAATATTTCCAAGGTGATTCGCTTAAAAATGGAAAATTCCTTAAATAAGGACAACAGCGAAAGACAAATATCGCAAAGTATCGCATTAAAATTATTACGTGTACGAGGAAGGTACTTTCTTCGCCTCCCTCAAAGGGTTACGTAAGTAGGAAACTACTGTGAAAAAGTTTCTGTGGAAAATATTAGCGGTCAACACTCATTGGGTTAAAAGCCTGCGGCGTAGCTGTACTGTCACGTCGCCTCAACACATTTCTCTTAACATGGTCCTTTTGTGCTACTTACTTTCTTATACAGAGAGATCGTGTAAAATTGGTTATGTTACATAGATGTGTCTGAATGAGCGCCGCACTGAAATCTGCACTGAATTACCATATTAATTGAATTCCCCTACATATTTATGAATGGACAGTCATACAAACTGTGTTTCATTTTCACTGAGTGGACTCATGCTCTGAATGAGTTAGACGTGTTAAAAAAAACACTTCTTTTGGTACGCTTTGGACAACATTGTATTTAAGTCGGGTTAAAGTTTGTAATTTTTGTTTATACCAGCTTTAGGTTCTACCTTTTTTTTCGCAAAATTGGTCAAGATTTAACATAACTTCCATTCTCGCTTCTTCGATTCGGTCTTTCAATGTAGTGGTCACCCCGGTGTTGCCCGCAATATATCCTATTTTGGTAAATACGGGATAAAAATGAAGCATGTGTTTTTCCGACAAACAAGCTATAAGTAGGAATAAGTAACATTCATATCTATTCAGTACTTTTTACATGAAAAAATATACACTTCTCGCACGGAAAAAAAGCGCCTTGTACAGCCGATGTTATATGCCGAAATAGTGAGGGTAGTTGCGGATTTGTATCAAACTAGGGAACGTTGCAGCCGCCGCACTCCAGTCCACTCGTGACCACGACGCATACAACTGCGTCGAAACGTCGAGTAAAATAACAAAGGTAAGCTCGAGCTTGTCTTCTCGCCGATATACCCGGTGAACAATATCGAGTTACAATATCCGTGCGCGTTTCATTATCAAAATCCTGATGAATCACTCTATCTAAAGATCATCATCAGCCACATAACGTCCACTGCTGGACGAGGGCCTCCCCCAATGACATCCGTCATTTGGGGTGAAATGCCAGTAATCGCCACGCTTGGCAGGCGGGTTGGCTATCGCAGTGGTGTTGTGGTTTAACTCACAGAGAGCGCTGCTGCCCGTTCTCTGGAGGGCTCCCTCGGTCGCCTCTTACGACCCCCATGACGGGAAAAGTTGGGCTGGGGTGGTGACACATGTATTCTATTCGCCGTCACCACACGGCATCTAAAGATAGCCGCATCAAAAACTCATTGCGTAGTTTTGAATATTTAAGCAAGCCAGCAAACAGTGGGAGGGGACTTAAATAAATATTTTTTTTACAACAACGCACACATTGCTTTCATCCCATGGTAAGTAGCTAAAGCACTTGTGTTATGGAATTCAGACAACGAAATATTCTTACTTAAATACATATTTTTTAAATATATTATACTTATATAAATAAAACACCCAGACACACCCAACAAGTACTTAAAAGCTCATCACCTAAGTATCTGTCAGCGGTGGGAATCGAACCAACGACCTTAGGGAATAAAGGATGACATGGTGACCACTACACCAACCCGTCCTATCATTTGGATTTAGTTTTATACAATGCATATTGATATCCAATCTTTCGCGCTTAGTGTATTAGGTTTAGTTTTAAGATTGGGGTAAGAAGGGATGTATGCGGCCATCAAGCATTTGTTAAATTAGTATTAAGTTATATTTATATTAAGTATACTTAACAGTAAGCCTTAGTGATTTGAAAAGATGCCAGTTTCTTCCCGGTTCTTCTGACCAGTAAAAGAAATTAATACGAACCGCGGATGATTACATTTGTTTTTAAAGTCATAAATGACGTTCATCAAGCTTTGTGTTATGCTACTGTATATCTCTATGTCCAGTGGCGTGCACTGGCTTTTACAACAAGGTAGGCAGTAATCCCCAAGGATTGACACATATGTAGGTATAGGTAACTTGTCTTTATGAAATGTAGGTAAAACCCACAAAACACAGTACCTTCGTTACCCTATATCGTGAGTACAACAAAAAGAAATCTAGTAATAACTCCATTATTAGGTCTTAAAGGCAAAATACTAAGGTAGGCAGTGTCTTTTTGCCTATATGGTGTGCACGCCGCTGTCTATGTCATATCACTTACGATGAAATAAAGAAATTTTGACTTTTGATTAAATGGTTCTAACATCATAACTAAACAAAAACAAGAGGCCTGATGTCCACCATTGTGTCGCCTTATGCTACTGTTATTATAACCACGGGTTATTATTTTCTGTTACAAAATACGTGAAGCCTATCGATCTAAAAGTTGAATGACGTTTGTCACGTCACGATGCCTACGGACGGAAAGTTTGTGCTGACGTCACACAAACTGTATTGATAACTGTTAGGGATCATACACATCAAAAGCAGCGATTTTTATGACGTTTGGCCGATATTAAAATGTATTTGACGTAAAGGCTGTCGGGATCTTTGAGGAATTTTGGTTCCGTTAGAAATATACCTATAGATCATGTAAAAGGTAGGGTCCCTGAGCTAGGGACTTAGGGCTAGGGACCACGTGGCCAAGTCTGCTCACATACAGTGCAAACGATATTCTGATGCCAGAGAGGTACAGCTACTAAAGTGAGGGGCAATTAAACAGTTTCTATGCATACACTTATGATACTTTATTGCTATGTAAATAAATTACCAAAATTTACAGGGAGTTTCTATGCATACACTTATGATACTTTATTGCTATGTAAATAAATTACCAAAATTTACAGGGAGTTATGCTACGACATAGAAAATAATTGTGTGAATGACAACTGTCGGAGTATCTCGAATTAAAAATTTAAGTTTATAAAATATGCTGCGAAATTATCGTTTAGTGTGAACTATCCTTTAGTTAGTAGTAGGTTAGAACAAAAATATTTTTGTTACCACCCGCGCCTCCACCGCCGCCGCCGGTAGATTTTGAGCCCCGATACGTCAGCTGTGCGTCGGAAATCCAGTAGCATTTTGATGTTGATTAATAGTACGCTCCGTGTAACTGGTGAAAGATTTTCTTTAGTTATTTTAGTTGTAAGGTGACGTGGACTTAGTAATGTGTACAACACATACATACAATAAAACACATCTACGCACTTGAGATGTATGTGAACTTTCATAATGTAATACATATTACATACACACATCAAAAGTGTCTAGGGATCAAGAATAGTTTTAGCGCTAAAAAAATCTAATTTATTTAAATCAAATCTAATCTTTTGGATTGGTCTCCTACCTAATACCCCATGCCTGTATGAATGACTTATCAGAATTGAGTTTTTGTAAGATATATTCTTGATTGCAATCTTCTAAAATGTACTTGATCCATAGACACTTTTGATGTGTGTAGTTTATTTCACTTTTTTTATCACTATGAACAAGCGTTTGACCACCATCCTGCCTGATGTTAAGCAGCGATGTTGTTCACTTCATCAAAAACATCCATCATTCACTCAAAAACAGTACCTTGTTTATATTTTGTTATATTTTATACTAGCTTTCCGCTCGCGGCTTCACCCGCGTGGATTTCGGTTATATTGCGGTATAAAGGAATATTTTTATTTTCCCTCGGGATTATAATTTTTTCCGGGATAAAAAGTACCCTAGGTTACCTGGAAGAAATCGCTCTGAGCGATAAGGTCGCCATTTGCAATCTTACCATTGTTAGTTTTACATTTTGTAATGTACAGTGTGCAATAAAGAGTTTATTCATTCATTCATTCATTCATTCCTATTATTTAAACCGGACTTCTAACTATACGTCTGCAAAATTTCAAAGCAAACGGTTCAGTAGTGACGGCGTGAAAGCGGAACAAACAAACCAACTCACTATCCCATTTATAATATTAGTAATATAGAAGTTTTATTGATTATGATATTTTAACTATTTTTTTTCTTTTTTTAACCGATTTACAAGGAGGTTCTCAATTCGGCTGTATGGTATGGTAACAAAATGACCATAACAGAAGGCTAAGTCTGCGACACTCTCGTAGATGCATCGCTCTGGCATCGTAGCGGTAAACGATGTGTGAACGATTACTGCGAAATACAGTGAAATTAATGTAACGAAATGAACAATGCACATCTTTTGCCAGTACGAAGTCAGAGCCATGCAACTACCAGAGCGATCCAACTACCTACCCCTAATCGGGGAACCAAGTTGGTAATATTGTTTTACTGGACAGTGCTTTCCGCGCGGTTCCATTTCAATATAGTTCAGTTCTGACAATGACATCAATAAGAAAAAACCATATTCATCTTTATCTATACTAATATTATAAAGAGGTAAGATTTGTTTGTATTGAATAGGCTCCGAAACTACTGAACGGATTTTGATAATTCTTACAATAAAAGAAAGCTACGTTTTTCCAAATGAACGGGAGGATGCGAGTAACACTGCGTGGCACAGCTAGTATCTTCTTATATATAAAAATGAATTGCTGTTAGTCTGGCTAAAACTAGAGAACGACTGGACGGATTTGGCTATTTTTGGTCTTGAATTATTCGCGGAAGTCCAGGGAAGGTTTAAAAGGTGTATTTCTTCCAACACACAGGGTACAAAGGCGACTTCCTGTGGTAAAACAAATGTTTGCCGGGACAGCTAG